>JAJHUR010083402.1:6946-29259 GCA_027495735.1 Lutjanus campechanus | reverse complement strand
TCTTGCCACACCTATGAAAGATTTCTGTGGGTGGCACTGCCTTCCGGCACCTCCAAACCCCGTTAATAGACCCTTTTCACATCAGCCATATTGCCACAGTATGAAATAATAGCGTAAACACAGGTGTAACAAATTATCATAATTAAGGTCCCATTCCATTTATTGTAGCAGAGCTTTTCCAGTGAGTCAACATGCATAATAGCAGCACCCTGACTCTGTTTGACCTGAATGGAAAAGAACCTTAATTAGTGTGATTGATAATACCTTTGTTTATCCAAGTATTTCATGTCAAAATGGCTGCTGTGAAAAAATAATATCTGGTTTGTTTAATTCATTCAAAATCTTAAGTGTGAAAATGACAGATTGATGTTTCTCTCTTATTTTTACTTTTGGACAGAGCAAAGATAACTATTCCTCTAAATCTTTATGCTAAAATAAGCTAAGAGTCCTGGCTGTAGTTTCATATTTAATTGATTTATGAGAGCAGGATTGATCTTCCTTTCAGCAAGAAACTGAAACAGAAACAGATTTTTCTTTTTAGTAAGTTTATTTTCACTCTTTTTGTTAAGCTAAGCCACAATAATCATCTCCTGGCTGTTGCTTCATATTTAAAGATTTAGCACAAAGACTAGACATAGAGGGGCATAGATAGCTTAAATAGTTACGCCTCGATGCTTCGGTACAAAAACCAAAGGACACTCACAAGCTGCTTCACTGCTTACCTGTATTTCTATTTCTCCATTTTTATTCTAAGCTAAGCTATGCTAGCTGGTTGCTGGCTGTAGCGTCATATATATCGTAGAGGCTAGTCCTACATCATGTCATGTGAGAAAACTTTTTTAGAGGTGCTTGGGAAAATAGCATTTTGCACAACTGGAAAGCTGCATAATGATATAAAAACTTCCGATGGACCTGCACTGTAAAAGGGCTGTATTTCTTTGGTAAAAATGACAAGATTTGACTGGACAAGGGACTTGGCTGGGGGAGTTTTAGGTCGACACACATGTGTGAAGCTACAGGAACACATCACCATGGAAGGAAATACTCCTCACCTTAAAGTGGGGCTCGGAAACGAGGGCAACAAGTTCTTTCACTTCATCTCTCCAGCCTTGGTATAACAGCTCCTCCGCCAACTGGAAGCAGAGAAAACGAGAAGCAGAGGCAGGATATGTTTTTTATAATTAGAGGTATACATTTATATCACGGCCTGAGTGAGGTTGCTGTAGTCTGTCCTGTAGTAGCCAAGAGAGACAGAGAAACGAGCAGAGAGACAGAGAGCTTCAGTGAACAGTGCAGTGACACATCATCAGTATTGGACTTCTTTCTTCACTTTCATATGGCCCCATTCACCTCTTTTCTCTTCTTGATGTTAACTATTTGTCCGCATCCCTGTTTGATTTTCGTGTCTTTTAGCCACTGTTGGAAAAAACCTCCCGAATGTTCAAGGCTACACGACAGCTGCGGCGACAGCAGCCTTGACCGTCAGCAGCAAGTGGAGAGGCGGAGAGTGAATGTGTGCAGTCGCCCGTCTTGTCAAGCATATTACTGTAATGACTTCTACTGCTTCAAGATGTCGAGGCACACTCCAGAGACACAATGCATGAAGGTCATTAGTTTCCACTGTGAGCAAACAGAAGCCTCTCTGAGGGGAAACAGACCCATGGTTTGGCCCTTCCAGTAGGTCCTGATGATTTAAGCCAGGCAGAGAGTGGCTGTCGAACCAAATCTGAGGCAAAGGGAGTGAAGGGACGGAGATGGAGAGGAGTGTGGGGGAGAGGGTAGGGGTAGATAGACAGTATGGAAACATGGCAGCAGTTAGAGTACGTAGGGTATACAGCAGCAGGGAGAAGATAGAGGAAAGCAAATGGAGAGAGAGGGGAAGGAGAGAGAGAGAGAGAGAGAGAGAGAGAGAGAGAGAGAGAGAGAGAGAGAGAGAGGTGGGGGGAAGAACAGAGATAATGGAAGGAGAGTGTGGTTTGAGGATGGAGAGGAGACAAGATGGAAGCTTACACTCTTAGAAATAAGAGTTCTTCATGAATGGCTGATGTTCAACCCTTAGTTGAAGAAATGGTTTATCATGGGTTGATGAAGGCTCCATTAAGAACCCCTTTCATCAAAAAAAAAAACAGATTGAAAGAAAGAGCTCTTCAAGGATTGATGAATTCTTGACGAACTTTTCCATCAAGGGTTTGTCAAGGGTTCTTTGTTCCATAATACATAAGGGTTCTTGGTTGAGCCCCCTGGGTGGGTTCTAGATAAAATCCCCAGAAAAAAATTCTTGATAGAACACCTTGGGCGGGTTCTAGATAAAACCTCTGGAATATAAAAATCTTCTGAATAAAAAGGGTTCTCGGCAGAATCTCTTGGATGGTTTTCATAAAGCCTTTGGACTATAAAAGGGTTCTTGGTGGAACCCCCTGGGAGGGCTTTAGATAAAACCTTTGGAATACAAAAAACTTCCTAATATAAAAGTGTTCTCACAGTAGAACCCCTGGGTGGGTTACAGTAAAACTTTTTGAATATAGAAGGGTTCTTGGTAGAATCTCCTGGATGGGTTCTAGGTGAAATCTTTGGAAAATAAAAGGGTTCTTGGTAGACCTTTGGAACATAAAAAGGTTCTCAGTAGAACTCCCTGGATGGGTTCTTGCTGGCACCCAGAAGGTGGAAAGGTTCTGGATAGAACCCCCAGGACCCCCATTCTGTGTAAAACCATTACTCCATACAAAGGTTCTCTGTAGAACCACTCATAGTGGGTTTGTGAGAAACCTTTCAACCATATGGTTCTAGGTATAACCCTTTGTTTTATAGGTAGAACCCCCTGAAAGGTTTCCAAGTGGTCCCTTTATAAAAGGTTCTACCAGGAACCATGAGGACAAGTCAGAAAACCCTTTATGGTTACAGTTAGCGCCTTTATTTCTAAGAGTGTAAAGTAAGGGGAAAGTGTAAGAAGAACATCCTTGTTTGACACTTTGTCCTGGAACAAGAGGGGACGGATCAGGAAATGAAGATGATCAATGATCAATGATACAAAGGAGGCAGTGGGATGAAATGGAAGTACAGGAGTGATGGGGTTGGTAACAGGGATGAAGAGGACTGGTATATGAAATATGAAGGCAACAGAGACCAGTCATGCCGTCTTGAGTCACAGCAGTAGTGGGAGTACTCTCTGTCACTTCATCTTAAATGTGAAATTAATTGTGCTCCTCCAGCCTGAAACATTAGACTACACACAAAATGATTTTAGCAGCCTTATGCTCAGCACTGTCCCCGGTGACCTAACTCCTGGCACACAGATACAAAATGATATCTGCTGTCGAACACCGCCTTTCGGGCAATAAAATCTGAGGTGACAGAGTTTTGAGACAACATTTCATAATCCAGCACACTTAGGAAGGAATGTGCGTTCCGCTCATGCCTCTGTGTGACAGTAAAGTCATCTGTATATCAGAGGGAACCGTTTGAAAGATGAAAAATCTTCCCCGTCCTCTCTGCTGTCAAGCTGTCATCCTCGGCAGCGTGTCTATCTGCAAAAGATGTTTGGAGAGAGTTGCTTACGTCTGAGGCCAGACTCGCTGCGTGCTCTTGGACGGGAATGGGGCTCCGCTTCTCAAAACGCTTCAGGCGCTCGTGGATCTGTCAGGAAAAGTATCACAATAAAAATTTTCTCTGCAATAAAAAAGGTACTCAGTGCAACTTCTGGTGTTAGTACTTATCCAAATACTGCTACTACTATTACCACTACTACTTCTACTATTAATAACATTAATTGGTGATACTAAAAGACGATTTATTGAAAGATCTGCAGTGTTACCAAGGATAGAAAACAACCTTTACATTTCAAAATAAAGGTTGAGATTTAGTGCTGATCAGTTTAAGTGTGCTTTTTCTTTGTTTTTAACAGTAGGAAGTAACGTAATACTTTTAATTAACTGACTTCTTTTCTTTCAGTGGACATGGTCGATGCTCTTATGTGCCTGATGTTATTTGAGCATACTGAAACAAACTTCTATTTGAGGGACCTGTACTCGACTTACTAGTTACTACACAGATTATTATTAACATACACATAAACTGTGTCATTGTCTCATCAGTGGCAGAAGAAATAGTCAGATCTTTAAGTAAAAGTAGAAATACCACAGTCTAAAAATACTTAAAAGTAAAAGTACAGAAGCTGCATCAGCAAAATATACTTACTAATATCAAAAGTAAAAGTACTTACAGCTGCAGATGCTATAATTGAAATTAGTGTAAGTAAACAAGTAGGACCAATGTGTGTTCACCTTGAAAAGCAGGTGAAGCTTCTTCTCCATCAACATGCTGTGGAGGAACCTGTAGTCCTCCTCCCTGTCTGTATGAGACTCTGTTCCTGACATCACTGATGATAGCAGCCTGCACACGCCTGGAGGACGGGGAGGTGCGGGACGCACACACACACACACACACACACACACACACACACACACCCCAATAAGCACTCCACCTACACCTGCTATTCATTTACAGTGCCTGTTTTGAAGGTTATGAGGTGAGGTCAAGAGCCCATAGAGAGAGGTCAAAGGTTAAATGGAGGGTGTGATAACAAGCCTCCCATTGGGTCAGCCTGTTATGAGGATCACTGCTTTCATTTTCCAGTTATGTGAGTAATCTATTTATAAAGGCAGGATAAAGGAGGTGACAAGGAAAGAAAAAAACATGATGTGTTGACCTGCTATACTTTGGTCATACCTCTGTGTTCTGTTCTGCTCAGCATCCTCCAAACTCTGAGGAAAGAAAAGAAAAGAAAACGTCAACTAATATTGAAACCCTTCATATATTTTCATACTCGGTTATTTGCTCCAGATTTCTTTTCGTTTTTATCAGCCAAGACGGAGAGCAGAGCGTGTCACAGGGAAAGAGAGATGATGAGAGAAAGGAAGGAGATGTATTTGTTTTTCACGGTATGTAAAAGATGCTTCTTATGAGATATTACTGCCCCCTAATGCTGATAGGAGATATTTCAGCAGGAATGTAATAGACTGTTCCACTACCCCATGACGCTATGCCAAAATTAAATCAGTCAGTGTCTCATCAATAATATCTAAGAGCTGTTTTTCTTTATGGGATTCATCATTACATTTTGCATGCACACAGTATTGTTATTACACTGTTATATATTAGCATAATGCACATTTTTGTACATAATTCTTATATTTCTCATTTTGTTATTTTCCATTTCTACTTCAATTTCTTTCTATATATATTTGTTGTTTTAATGTTTATAATTTGCTTATATTTTGCACAATAAGGTACACATTTTATATACTTCTTATTTGACTATAATTTGTTATTTTATTGTAATATGACCTCTGTTTGTCGTACAAGGGTGAATATTTAATGCCACGGTTGGTGGGGACAATAAACATGTAAATAATAAATAATAAACATGGAGAAATGCTGTGCTGCTGCCAGAGGAGTGCTGACTGAGATTACAGCATACATGGAAATAAATGACAAAATAATAGATTGGTTTGTATTTCTCACTTTCGCCCTGATGATCTGAAAAATTCACTATATTTGTCACTAGTTGCTTAATTCATAATATAAATAGAGAGACACAATCTTTAAAAACTTGAGAACAGTGTTTTGTGTCTATAATTAGCACAGGTGGTTTTTCTTATAATACTGAATACTATAACAGTTATACCAAACATTGACTAGACACTGATGGACAACAGTTGTTATATTTAAATTTTTTGCTCAAAATTATTGCTAGGAACAAGTCAGTAGGCGCTGGATATTACCATCCCTACCCAAGTCTACACCTTTGGTGTCATAAAAATGTACTTTTTAAAAAAATTATTTTTCTTCTGATTTTGATTAAAGATTCTTTGGTCAAATGACTTCATTTTTCTCTCATATCGTGCTTTGATTAAATTAAGACCATGCTATATAAATATGCATATTTCCATTTAAAAGCAAGAGATCGATTCAATAGAAATGTACAGAAAATAGGATCTGGGCCTATCACCCAGTATCCCTCATTTGGTAAGGCACAAGAAATTAAAAAAAACATTATCTACTAATGCACCTAACCTGCAGTACAGATTGAAGACTGTGTATGTCCTTCCAACAGAGGAAGTCCCAGCTCAGAACATCCAAGCAAAACATAAACTGGACTCACCAGAGACTGTCCACTCCATTAGGCCCGGATCAAACAGGCCACGTCGTTTAATATCTGAAGAGTTTGAGCTGCATTTGACCATCCACTTGTAGAAAGAGGCTGTATAGTGTTTGACTGGTCAGAGTGTAAAAGAGACTGTCTCTTATTCAGTCAATATGTGTCAGGTCTGACCTAAATCAAGCCAACAAGCAATCAATACAGCAATCAAACAGCATGCAGTGTAATGTTGGCCCACAATTTCCACATATGACTGTCACTGATTTCATTGAATTGGAGGTTTGCTGACCTCTGATCCTGTGGCATCATTGCAGTGCCCATTTCTTTTATTATTTATTTATAGTTTGTTTCTCTTTCAAAGATCAATTTCACACTTATCTCTCTGGTGATGCAATCTTTGGGTGATCAAGGTTTTGAAGGTAATAAAGTGCTCTAAAGTTATTACATTTACATTTAAATTTAAGTTCAATACTTTACAGGAGTCATGATCCAGTTACTCAAGATAATCCACAGACCTTTTTGTCAGCAGTTTCATGTAGGAACTACTTTCTTTCTAGAGGGAAGAAAGTAGATTCTACTGCAGAAAGAAAATAGTTCCTACATGACTTGCTGCTCACGACAAGGTCTTTGGATCATCTTGTGTAACGGGGTCATGATTTCTGGAAACTGACATTACAGTTGACATTTTTCAAATGTATTCTTTGGTGCTTTGAGCACCACAAGCTGAATGCCATTTAGTCCCATTACTTTTGAGAGTCTCCTAAACTTGACACCTCACACCAAAACTATCAGGATAAACAGCACTACAGGCCAGAGGAAAATATGTAAGTTTGATTTTGAGGTGAACTGTCCCTTTAAGGTAATAATATCAAGATATGTGCATAGGAAGAATGTATTAATCTCAGCCACCACCGGATGTGAGACTTTGGGTGATGCATGCCACATTATATTAATCCAATTACCCCTATTCATTGGGTTCAAGTGTTTTTATGAGGGCACGATCCTGTGCAAGACAATGAATACTTACAAGAGCTGTTCAGTAACACCCTGACCTCTGACCTCTGTATGGGGTAAGATAAGTGAGAATGTCTATTTAGGGACCAAGATAATTGTGCTATGGAATAAATGCAGAAATAAAGGTTCACCTGTTACTTGTCTGAACTGACCAGAAAACAACAGTGTCTTCTGAACTACTGTCTCATTATCTACACACCACCACACCACAAAGTCCTTAAAGGAGAAAAAGACAGTATTACACATACTGGTCATGGAGGGCAAAGTGTTTCTGAAAGATAAAGACAACAGAAAAGACTAGCGGACAGACAAACCGTGGGTGTGTCTCAGAAAATGGCCAGCCAACGAGATGTGAACTCGGAGGAGGAGTCCACAGAAGCAACTAGCTTCGTTTTCAGCTGCGTCACGTTATCCAGAGACAGCAGACTGATACCGGAAATCAAGATGCTTACTCCAAAATAATAGCACAAACTTCAAACTGCCACAGTGAGAGAAAGATCACACTGCCATTATGAGGAGGTCGTGCATTTTCAGTTTTTTATGCTTTGTCATGCTAAGAGATGCTTGTTTTCATTATTTCAAGGTATACTATTACTACTGCTACTACTACTACTACTACTACTACTAATGATGATGATGATGATGATGATGATAATAATAATAAAAATACCTTCTTTTTTTTTCTAATGGCAAGTCTTTATCGGACTTCTAACCTATTTTTATTTATTTTATTTATTTAACCTTTATTTAACCAGGCAAGTCGTTAAGAACAAATTCTTATTTACAACGTGTCGTTATAATGAGATATCTGCATACAAAGAAGTTTCCTGATTAGAAACGTTTCATCATAATTAGTTTCATCATCATAAACAATGATGGCATCTCTACCCCACACTCTAGCCAAGGTCTGGGCATTATATCAATATTATATTGATTTTGTGTCTTCAGTTTTGGGAATCGTTATATCATGATTATGCCATAAATAAATAAATTCTTTCCTGGCATTAAAGCCTGTATTACAGCAAAATGATGTAATTTTCTGAACTTGCCAGACAGTTCTAGCTGCTAGTCATTATTTACCAAAAATTTCATTGTATTACTATTTTGTGATAGCATATGTCCATATTGCCCAGCTCTAACTACTTTATATACTGTTGGGTAGATTAATCTACATCAGTGCATCATATTCATATTGTGGGCATAGATGACCAGGGGGAGCAATATAGAGTGAAACAAAGTTATATGAATATGGTTTATGTAGGGGAAATAAACAAACAAGAGCTATTATGCTGACCTTTATGTCACTAAAATTAATTTGCTTCCACAGCTATTGTTAATGATTGATTATAATTGGTTCCTGAAGGGGTGCATGCCAGAGAGAGTCCACCACTGATCTAATGTGATTTTTTCCTGTTCTTCATTGTGATATTTTTTCACTCACTAAGCATGCAGCATTGCAGCATATTCGCTAACTGTGCTTTTAATTTGAAAGGTAAACCCGGAAATTGTTTTCCTAGCTAAACATTACCGAGCAGTCCGTCTTCTCCGTTTCCTCCTGACTCTGCTGCTTTTCGCTGAGCTACATCGGCCGAGCCAACCGCATACCGTAACTACATGCCAGACGATGCACTGAGGGTGGCTTTTAATAAAGACCACCCGCTATGCAGTGCTTGTGCTCGGTGCACGGCTTGTAGGTATCGGTTTGTCGGGAGAGACAGAGTATAGATATCAGGAAGCTGAAGAACAGAGAAGTGTAAAGCAGACAGACAGGAGGCCACGGTTCCCCCTCACACACATACATACATCACCACGGCCTTGATGGTGATGTATGCAAGGAAACCAACGAGAGTCAGCGATGGGTAAATCAAGCACAAACGTTAACACTTTAAAAATCCTGCGTAGGGTTTATATATTTTTGTAGGTTGGTTGCTCATGTTTGCGCGTAGCCGTTAGCCACCAGTGCTACCAGCTAACGATAAGAGTTTGGCTGCAGTTAGGTTAGCTGTGGCTTCTGGATATTTCCTGTAGCTAATCGACTAGCTAATGTTAACGTAACGTTAGCCGACTAACACGTTAATGGTAAACCATGCACATTTAGGGGAGATTATATACAATATATTTTAAACATTGTGGCCATTTTTTCTACTAGTGACAGGGGAATCAGCTGTTGCTAAGGGGGTAAATCGAGCTAACTTGGCTAACGGCAGCTAATTAGTTAGCTATATATATAGAAGAAACTGTTACTAATGTAATAAAACTAGTTACATTAACCCAATAGTCCCAGTGCTAACTGTCTTCTCATTCTGGTCTTTCTGGTTGTCTCACCAGGTGCAACGACAGAAGGGATTCACAATCCTATCAGGTATGATATGTTACAGACACCTGTCATTACTCTCCTCTAACGTAGCTAATCAGTGTGTAACAGTATTTTTCCATTTAAAGAATAAACAGATATATTCAAATTGTCATTTTGAAAATGTGTCAAACATACTCAGAATTAGCTATATTTACAAGTCTATGCTATGAGGCAGGTTTCCCTATCCCAGCTCCAGTTAAACTCCCCCAAATTTGTCACTTACTACAATATAATCTATTGGAGATACCATTCACATTAATACACAGCGCTATTACCAAACTTTACATAGGACA
The DNA here is from genome assembly GCA_027495735.1 of Lutjanus campechanus. Classification (NCBI taxonomy): domain Eukaryota; kingdom Metazoa; phylum Chordata; class Actinopteri; order Lutjaniformes; family Lutjanidae; genus Lutjanus; species Lutjanus campechanus. The sequence goes on along the minus strand of JAJHUR010083402.1, from coordinate 19,439 downwards.
CCTGGCTGTGGCAGTTTGTGTAATGGTCCTGTAAAGTTTGGTAAATTTTCTCTTAAATTCATGCTATGTTGGTGTGGCATCCACTTGTCAAGGTAGTACACATTTAGGCTTGAACATTATCAAATCCTGATGTTATGTGATGATGTTGTTTTAGCTTTTAAGTAGCTTCCTTAACTTTACTGCAGACATGCACATCTCACACAGAAAGGGCAGGGTATTGGTGCTCGGTACCTTTTGTGTAGGGAGACTCAAGTTGCTTTGCCCAGGGTCCACTTCTGCAAAATACCAGGAGGCCAGGGGGCAGTTGGTAAACAAACATTAATAATAATGTTATTTATCATACAAAATGAATAGTAAAAGGCCCCCAACTCATCTTTCTTTCTCAACTTAAACTGAAGTTTAAACATGATGCAAGGATTGACAGATAAATCAGATAATTTACTGCATTTAATAACTGCAGCTGCATTTTAGCTGTATATGTTTAGGTAACATTGGAAAGAGTTTATACGACACTAAACATAGCTGGAACTTCTTCCATCGTGCAATCACTGAAATGCTGGAATGATTCATAAATATAATCCATAAACATAAACTGCTCCAACTAGTAACACAATGGATAGCATCTTCAAGTTTTTTCAGTATAAAACACAAATTTATGGGATCAGAATTTCTGCATAACTTTTGTTCCTTTCCTGCAAATAGTTGTCTTCCCCTGCAGAGCTCACTGTCTAATCCTACTGCACTTGACACAGTCTGAAAGGCCGTCACACGAAGATCAGCTCTTCTCTCTGTCACTAGCAGCCTAATTTATGACATCATACAGGAATGGCACATCTGTCTTTCCGTCCTTCCCGGGAAAAATGATGAGAATCAATTTATTGTCTTTATGAATAACAAAATGATCAAATGGTCACCCAGCTCCCTATCGGGGGGCCATATTAGACTCACGGCCCACAAGTTGAGTATCCATGCTTTACTGAAATAACCAACCAAGTAGTATTGAAAGTTCTCCAGCCAAACGGTGCCTGGATTTGATTCTTTTTGTATGCAGATCTAGAAAAAAAAACCCTCAGTGTTTTTACAGTTTTTCTCACAGCTTATTAATACAAGAATTCTTCAGTTTAATGTGATGTGTGATTGGCTCACAGCTGCAGAAGCTACACCCAAATATAGTCTGTGGTGTGGTGAAGTAGAGTGCGGTGTATTTGACAGAAATGGCTGTTAGATATGTCAGGATGCCACCAAAATGTTCAAAGATACTCAACCCTACACAGAGATAATATTTATAAGAAAATGAGGAAAAGTATCATCATCATTATCAAACTCCAGTTTGTATAAAACCGACTTCCTTTGTGTAACGATGCAGTTCATTTCTGGAGAGTGGAATACAATGTAGTACTAAAAGGAAAAAAGAATGGCCTGACAAAAATGTTCAAGAAATTGAACACATTGAGCAGGCCATTGCCTGTATAGAAGCTAGTTTAATGCTGAAGCCAGTATACAATATTATGGTGCAGATGTGTTACTTTTTGAAGCAAAATTTTATGTCCATGACTAGTTGAATCATAACATCTTGTTTTCCATCTTTATAGATGTTAAAAATCGAGATAATCTCAATTCTGTTTTCACTGTGTTATTAGTGTCAGTGGTGTTTCACTCCCCCAGTGAAACCTGTTCAATGCACTATATTTTCCAGACAAGTTAATCATGGTATGAACAACGTGAAGAAAATGATGTCAGTGTGAGCGTAAGCACATCCCAACAGGCCTCTCTGCCGTGCTTTATTCATTCCAGACCCATAAATCTCAGCCAAAGAGCCAGTCCGGCAGCCTTCACCGTTACGACAAGGTGCGCGATGGCTCATCAGACCCCACGCCCCCTTACAAGATGCTGCGGCGCTCGGACGAAAGTCCTGTCAGCAGACATGGAGACGGCGCAGGACACGGCAAGGCAAAAACCTCTCACACAGTCAGAGGGAAAAATGGTAAGCCTGGACCCGGTGGTCTTTCTCATGCGTGCAATTTAAGTTTTTATCTCAAAGGGTTGTTAAAAAGAAAAGGCAGCATCCTGGTCCTTGCTGTAACCTCGGATGAACAGAAAACACCAGAAGCTTGTAGCTGCGGGTGAACTAATGACTTTCAGCCTCAGCTTACTGATTAATTTTCTGATGGATGTCGGTGTCTCCACTGTTATTTTAACATTCTTTTTGTGTCGATCTCTGACACACCGTGTGGACTTGTTTTGTCATATATGCACTCTTAACTTTTATCACTTTTTTTGAGACACGGATGCAGTTTAACCACGTTTAAACATAGGGGCTGTCAAAGTGAAGCATTAGATTATTTTGTTATATCACTGCCATCAGATCACAGTACATCCATTACTGCTCAGATGTAAATAATACAAACCCAAAACAGTGACAAACAAAGTATTTTTTTATACAGCAGTTGCAGCTGTCAGAGGATTTGATCCTCTACAGAATATTGTGTATCCTCTGTGACTTGATGGATGGCTTTGTTGCAGGGACCAGCGGCTCTCCTCAGGAGAACTCTCACAACAACAGCTCCCACCACGGCTCCGACTCGCATGCAACCCAGAGCAAGCCTGCAGACAGGGTAAGACGTTGTCCTGCATTATCTCGTTATATGCCCTCAGCGTTTCCTGCAGAAATTGCCGTCACGCTACTTTGGGACATGGTATGTGGGACGTTATGTAGAGGCATCTCTGTGTGTGTATGCACACAGACATTTTAGTCTCAACATATTTATCTAAAAGCCTCCCTGTATAGGATAGATGGTCTGATTAAATTTAAGACTTCCTTGTTAAAAAGATTGAATCATCTAATTATCTCACTGGTCGGACTGAGCAGTAAGGCCAGATACTCAGTGTTTAACATGACACGCTGGTTGATCAGGGTAATGAATCCAGGCCACGTGGGTTTAACATGATACAGTAAGATGATGGTGTTAATTTGTGCTGTTGATCATTTGGAGTAGACGGCGGAGAGCGGTGTGCGTGAACTCTACGAGCTAGAGACAAATGTGTAGCCAAAAGGCAGGTTCTCCCTCATTTGTTCACCTTGGTGCATCCATCCTGAGAGAGCTGAGAGGAAAATAAATCAGCAGAGGAACACAGGCTACAAGACACGGCTGCTTTACGGTTCAGGTTTAGGAAGAATAAGATTATGTTCTGCTAATAAACGGGGATGCACTCATACCGCCTTTTTTCAGACCAAGTAAGAGTACACTGGGTTAGGGTTAAGAATACCCATATGAATATTTAAAAATGCCATTACAATTTTAACAATTCCTACAATATCTTGAAAACGTGTTTTATTTTCCATCAGATGTTCTTCACTTTCTAAATGTAACAAATTGTTGTTGCAAACTCCTTGATCTTTGCGTTGTGTGATATCAAAGTAGTTTGAGTACAAGTACACGAGCACGGTATTTGATCGATACCTGAAAGCAGCCTTCTTGTAGTTAAGCCCTCCTGTCCTTCCCAGCTCCGTGTTGACGTTCACAAGCCCAGAACAGTTTGATTAGCCATTAGCTGCTGCAAAAATAACTGTCCAGTCAAAAACTCATATTTATTGAGGGTGCTGGTCTTGGAAGATTTCAGTGTCCTGGATAAAGGAGGTAAATTCTGGTTAAATATTATTTGTTTGTTGAGCTTAAAATAATTGATAAGCAGGCTATATAAAGATCAAAGTCATCATCAAGGCATGTAGATGTAAAATATTTTTTTAATTGAGAAGTGAGCTTCTTTGGCTTTATTATGGTGTGCTGCTGCTGACTTGAAATAAAATAATTTCATTCCACTATAGCTCTTTTCTCTTAAAATGAAATAAAATCTCTTTGAAAACAAAAGAAAAATAACCACAGCCTGTTGCTGGCTCATATGACTTTACTGAAGTGAAGCTTGCAGCTGCCGACTTAAAAGAAAAGTGCCAAGTGTCTCTCCACAACTCGCAGTGCACCTAAGCCTTGTCACCTTGTCCTCTCCAAGGTGCCTTCACTGCATTGTTTTGATTCAGTTCTGCAGGGAGAACCCTCTCTCCGGCGGCACACTGGGGAGGGAGATAAAGCATGCTACCTTGGCCGTTGAGAAATTCAAGCCTCCGTATCTCCAGAGGGCTGTCGAAATTGTCATGGGAGAGATTTAAATGTCAGACTTTCACAGTAAAAGAAGGAAACCCTGGTATCTTTTTGTAGTTTATTTTCTCAAAGCCCCCCCAACCACCTCTCTATGCTTAAGAACCAGGGTAGAAGATCATGCATAACATTGGTGAACTGTAACAGACTGGATAACTAAGTAACAGTATTGTTGACAACCCAGTGTAAATTGAAAAGGATTTAAAACTATTTGAATTTGTACCATTTGGGAGAGATTCGATTGTACCAAAATTGTACCTACCAGAGTAATAAGGCGAACTACAGGAAATAGATTAGGTTCGGTTTCTGTTAGGGATGCACCGATACCAGCATCGAGTATTGGACCGATACCGTGCTCATGTACTCGTACTCATAAAACTACTCCACTGCTACCACACCTGATGCCATTTTACAAAAAGTAGCCGCTTCAACACAAGGAATTTGATAAAACATCTGAAGAACCAACTTGACGCAGAGTTAAAGTTTTCTTAGAGTTTTCTAAAGCTTACCCTCTTTTCTTCTTGTGCTGTCACTGTCAGCGCAAGACTTGTTGTCCTTAATGTCACCCTCTAATGACTGCAGCGACATGATGCAAAGCACTAACTTAAACTGCTGGGGGAAAAAAGCTTTGCCTCTCTGGCAGCTGCCTGTAAAATTGTTTAACGGTCCCTGTAGAACTGACACAAACTCACAAAGTACACCTGTAGACTGCAGCTGCAGTCCAGTAAGTACCACTGAGCGTAAACTAGTTGACTGCCTGGGCTAATTAATCCAAAGAAGGAGAGAGAAAAAAAACACAGATACACACATTTGTGATGCTCTTTTCTTGGTTGTTAGTGTTTTCCAGACCCTCTGGCTGTGGGTGATAAGTGAACTACAACTTCTATTTGTATAGTCTTCTTTATTCACCTGTAAATCTTCGGCATAACAGGTCAGGATACCCGACTTCACTCTTTCAGGTTAACAGCAGGGTAAACACTCTTATTGTGTCACACTCATACCTGTCCCTCTTAAACAATGGCAGGTAGGAACTAATTAGCTCTCAGGCAAGAGGGAAACAAAGAAGCGACCTCGATGCTACACATGTAAATGTATAATTAAAATAATAGTTAAAGTGCTGTTAATGCTAATGAAATAATTATCACGTGTAACATTGTATGTAATAATACAGTTGATTCTGCAAGTCCATAATAATGTTGCAGAATTATTTCTGCTTGTTAAGCAAGAAAGAAACGGCAAAAACAATTTGCTTCATTTACGAGAAAGTGAGGAACGTCTGATGAAAGTAGAACGTGTTTTTAAAGTCATTGTCAGAACTTTAACGGCGTTATGGAGTACTCGTATTTGTACTCAGTGTCGGCAGGTACCCAAATGTAAGCACTTGTACTCGCATCCCTTGTTTCTGTCTGGAGTTGATGCAAAATCTAAATTTCCAAGTCATTAAACCATTCGGTGTTGCAGTAGTAAATGTCAAATCACGTCCTCCTCTTGATACCAAGACCGTGCTGTACGCGGCTTTAACTACTCGAGTGTATATTTAACCTCAGTTAAAGCCATCTAATTTTTTTTTTTATCAAGAGAGAAAATGTGAAATAATGTATTGGGGCTCAAGCCTCCTATGCAAAAAATCAGTCAGTTATGAAATCTGTCCGGTGTGAATAGGAAAAACAGGATGAGGCAGAGTACATTATCTTCCTGGAATTGTCAGTATATACATGACCATTAATAATAAACATACCAGTTCCCATCCAGACTGAAAAGCCCTTATCCATTATTGAGGGTGGAAAGTGAAGGATGCTTACCTACTACTAGAATACAGATTTATGTATGTATATGTATAATTCATATAGTATCTCATGTTGTGATCATTTTTGAAGCCCGTGTACCTGCCACTCTTTTCCAAACTGTGCTGTAGCGTTTCACATTTTTAAATGTATTGTTTCTGACATCCATTCACTTCCATACAGTCTGGAAATATAAATCTTGTCAGACCTGAGAATCCTGCAGTCCGCTCACAGCTTTCTCAGTGGTATTCTTTCACTTGTCATAGTTCCCCCTCAGCCTTTTCTAACGTCTCATGTCTCGTCTCTCTCAGCAGCACCAGGACCCAGCTGACGACTGGACAGAACACATCAGCTCGTCTGGGAAGAAGTACTACTATAACTGTAGAACTGAGGTCTCCCAGTGGGAGAAGCCCAAGGACCTGCTGGAGAGGTAAGTTTTTTTTTTTTAACTTGAAACAGTAATTGTCATTCTCGTTCTCATGCAGAGTCAGATCATGCACTGCACCATTCTTAACAGAATATCATTAGCTCAGGGAACAGGGTGTAACTGCATCCTGCATCCTGCACATTGTCACCGTGGCTTTCTGCTTAATCTGCTTTAGGGAACAACGACAGAAAGACTCAGTCAAGATGGCGGCGAACAGTTTCCCCAGAGACATGGACTACAGACAAGAGGCCTTGCAGGACAAAGCCACAACAAGTAAATATGTCTTAATTATAAAGCCGAAGCAATGTGGGTCATGTTTTTTTACACAGTCATCCTGTGAAGTATTGTGGCAAGCTTTATTTTTTTGTTTTGTTTTTATAGGCATTATAGCATTTTATGTATATTTGATTCTCCTCAAGTTTAATATATAAGGCCAGAGAACATGTGAGGCATGCACGAGGTACACGGTTTGCTTAAAGGGATAGGTCACCCAAAAATGAAAGTTTAGTCATCATCTACTCTCCTTCATGTTGGTTAAAGGTCACATTTTGTTTCTTCGGTCCTCAAACACTGCTGGAGTTTCAAAGGAAAACTGCATTGCAGAATCTCGCAAACAAGTTAATAGTGACCAGCTTTCAAACGGAAATGTCGTTCACACGTGTGTGTGCGCACCCATCACGCCGCACACACTAAGTTCAGATGGTGTGGACGTGAATGTGGCTAAGGGATCTACAGTGAAGATTAAGGCTGAAAACATTTCAACTCAGCTTGACATGTTTGGGCTTTAGGAGAGCAGACGAGCAGTTTGGAGGTATTTCATGTTGTTTTCTTCTTTTCTTTTCTTTTTTCAGTTGTTTTTATGTTTGAAAACTGGTCACCATTTACTTAAATTTCGGAGATTCTGCAACGCTGTTTTCCTGTGAAACTCCGGCATTGTTTTGTGGCCTAAAAAAACTAAACCTGACCTTCAATCAGCATGAGGGTGAATAAATAAAGACTGAATTTTTATTTTTGGGTGAACTAACCCCCTTGAAGTGACAAACTCACCAAACAGACAGACAAACAAACAAAAATGTCCATAGAGATTTAAATTGTATACAAAGATGTAACAACGGGATTTAAATAAGCAAAGATTGTGACAAAGGACCATTTATTTTGGCACAGGAATCAACATAGAATTACTCAGATTGTGCAGTCTTTAGGTAAGACAAGGATAAGATAAGACAAGGCTGATGAAGGAAAACTTTTCAATGTGACCAGGTACCAACAGGTATAAGACAGAGGCACTAAATTCCAATAAAAAAAGACATTTTTTTACCAAATATTGTGGTCATTAATGCTGTCTTCTTCTGCTCTGCTCGTCCCCACAGAGACCACATCAGGGGACCAGTCCACAGCATCCAACTCCGGCCATTCCTCTTCTTCCTCTTCTTCTCAGAGCCTGAACTCTGCCCCCAGTGCTTTAGGTTCCACCCCCTCCGCCTTGTCCTCCTCCTCCTCGTCCTCCTCTTCGGGGCAGGTGCCCCAGTCTGTCCAGAACCCGTCACCAGCGCTGCTGCAGGACCCGGCGCTCCTGCATCAGCTCCTCCCGGCGCTACAGGCCACTCTGCAGATGAACAATGGCAGCATGGACATGGCTAAGCTCAATGAGGGTGAGGGCACGACAGATCAAAGAAACACAAGATGATGCTTCTTCCACTTCTACACCTAACACTGTCTTCTGTTTTTTCAGTTGGAAATTTTCATCTCTTTCACACAGTGGCTTTACTTTACCTTTTGTGCTTTGTGTGATATTTTATAACAAATAAACACACAAGTGGCTACTGCATTGCATTAACACCGCTAGTTAGTGGCTTTACTTCATAATGGGGCCACCAAGTGTCCCCTAAAAACTTATTTTCAACGACTGGAGAAAAGCATGCTCCCAACATCTGATATTCTCTTTAAATGGGGAGAGCGGATCCCACAGAGAGTGTTGCATTATGGGTTGTTTACAGGGATAGACGCTTATATTTTTAGGCACTTGCCTCATTGGCCTCTGAGTTTGGTGACCAGAGTACATTTCTGGTGGCCCAAATGTAAACAATACAGACGAGGTAATTTAAGGCAGCTTAACACAGCTTGTGTGACAAGCTGTAACACTTGTTTCCTGAAGGCGTTGTTTCCCATGAAAACCGAGCAAGACTTCTCGGCTGGTTGAGGAAACTGGCGGCTCACACCACAGTACATTATAGATGTGTCATTCTAGCCACTTAAACTCCTGCTTCTGTTCACTCCTAAATTTCCGTTGCTGTTCTGTTTTTTTTTTATAGCCTGCCTCTTTGTGTGCCTTGTTCTGTAAGGACTGCGTCAGCAGTTCGAATAGGCTCAGTAAACCAATACCTCTGTAGTCCTGACACATCGTTAGCTAGCCAGTGACAAGTTCTGTTCACTGTTTTTCATAAAATGTTGGACTAAAAGGTGAAAAAGAATGAATGAATGAGTTAGTGGCCACTGGGGGTCACCTGCATGGAACGTTTGGTTGCCGCAGGCTGTAGTGCCACAGTTAATGTTGAACCCAGGTTTATAGCCTTATTGTTGCAAAGCCACCAGTAGATATGAAATGGTATGAATATTTTATGGTTATCATTATTATTACAGTATTTTATATCAAAATTAGAGATATATTGCGTATGTCTGTATGATTTGAAATGGCATCACTTCCTTGGCGCTGTCAATGTTTTCTATGACACAAAACAAGCCCATGTTGCATGCTGTACCAGCATGCCGCCTCTGGGAGACTGTTGCTAACTTTTGCCGATGCTGCGCTTTATTTAATCTCAGTTAGCGCTGTTAATGAACACGGTTTTAATGATAATTTTAGTTTAATTTTTAGAGTTAGTCAGGCCTAAAATAGCTCAGTTTAAACTGCCAGAGTTTCTGAAGGTTTGTATGTAACATGTTTTGCTGCCGCAGAGGAAATGAATTGATGATGATTGATGCCTTTTAGTGCAGAAATGGACTCTGGATCGAATCGCCTGTCGAGCAGCCAAAAATTACTGCTGCCACAGATGACGAGGAGCTCAAAGAAGACAAAAAGATAAATGCTAAATGAAGAAAATCATTTAAACTGCTTTCAAGTGCCCGACAGGAGAGTGTGTGAGTGTGTTTTTTTTTTTCACTTTCATGAGAGAAAATGCTTCAAGGATGAGGGCCCTATTCTGCTTTGATTAATAGTATCTCAGGGAGACTTTTCCTAACAGGACAAGTCTTTTTCTATAAACAGGCGTTAGAAAAAGGGAGGCTGTCGTATATTCGGACCAGTACAGTGGCTTGTGTTCTCACACAGCTGTTGATACAGTCTTTGTGCATACTGCAACAAAATGTCAATATCTTTCCACCTCCTAATCTGTGTGTGTTTTGATTGTGTTATTCATGGGTGACTGAGTTCTGCTGGTCATAACCCGGGCGTTTATGATGAATTTCTTGCTGTCCTGTGTGATCCTGACATATTGCACATGTGTGCTTATGGTTGGAAGTTCCTCCAGCTGTTTGTTGGTAAAAAAAAATGCCACTGAGCCAGCCGGTGAAAAGATGAATCCTTCCACTGATTTGTTTCTTATCTTAACTGTGTTTTCTGACTTAACCATGTGTGTTTGTGCACTCACCTGTTGTGTGTCCTTGCTCACTCACCTGTGTGTGTGTGTGCGTGTTTGTACGTTTCCTCTTTCCTCCCTCCAGTCTTGGCAGCTGCTGTCACCCAAGCTTCCTTGCGGTCTGTGCTTCATAAGCTCCTCACTGCTGGACCTGCTTTCAACGTCACTGCTCTGCTCTCAGCTGCTCAGCACTCCAACCAAGGTACGGCCTCCTCGCTGTTTCTCACCATCTGCTACACAAACTCATTTCCTATATCTTTTAAAGGATCCTGCTCTCCCTGTCCCCACAAATCACCTTTTTTTTTTAAAATGCAGCGCAAGACCCAGTTAATGCCAGTGACCTTCAGAAAATGAAATATAGCATTTTATGCAAGTTAACTTTGTATATTGCTGAAGAGGTTTTCTATGGATGAGTACTGGGACGTGGCATAAGAAGGAAGAATGAGAATGAGACAGAGATTTTTTTTATTTGGCATTTCAACAATCAAGTCGAAATTTTGATCATGTTGAAATACCATTTCCAAGAATTTGACTTATTCTCAACATTTTGACTCAGTTGTCGGAATGCAAAATATCTTCTCTTCCTCTTCTGATTTAAAAAAAACAAACATATTTAGTTAATACAAGCAAATAATGCACATAAAACACACACATGACAATATGAGGATATTACTTTAGAACCTCAACCAAGATAATTAGACAAAATAGAATATAAATAAAAGAAAAACAAAAAGTTAAAATGATCCCTGCAATAATTCAAGTAAGATTTATAGTACCAATACATTTAGAAACTGAAATTTCACTTAAAAACATCTTTTCCCAGTTCATATTGTGTTGTTCTACTCTGTAATGATTTGTAGCAATTATGTTTTCCCAAAGAATCGGGCTTTGCAATTTATTCTTTAGGAAAGGTTCAGATTAGTTCTCGATTGAGCTATAAATATAGATTTATTTATTTTATTTTATTTTTTTAAGAAATCTCAATTTCCTGATTTCAAAGGTGTACATTTCTACTTTCTTTACTCCTGTATGACAGTAAGCTGAATATCTTTGGGTTGTGAATAAAGCAAAAGTTGAAAACATATTTGAGGATGTTATCTTTGGCTTTCGGGAGACGCCGATCGTCTTTTTTCTGCCATTTTCTGCCGTTTTTAAACCAAAACCGCTCATTGTTTTATCAAAAAAATTAATCAACAGATTAACTGACAATTATGTGTAAATTAATAGCGAGAGCTGTGTGGGAAAAACAGGATGTTCTCTCATGTATTCCAGTGAGCTTCCTCTGCTGGAGCAGGATGTGTTGCATAGCAATTGTGAAAAGTGTGCCAGAAAAAGTTGACACAAGTCAAACTTGACCTAAAAGCCTGTTTCCATGACTGTAGCTTTTTCATTCAGTCAGACCGTTTGGTGCCTTGTTCCTGAGCAGTCTGTTCCCATGTGCTATTCTCCGGTCTATGCAATGACATTGCAGACTTCCGAGTTTTCATGATGACGAGCACTGCCAGTGTTGATACATTTCATGATATTAGTCAAGGCTAACATTCTATGTTTTAAATGTGTAAGATTAGGGCTGGGCAATATATCAATATTAAATCAATACCTTAGATTTTGGGTATTGTGCTATGGCACAGGATTCAGGCACTTTTCATGGTTTAAGGTTGCATTACAGTAAAAAAAAGTGTTCTTTTATTTGCCTTTACTCACTAGATCATTATATCCATATTATTCATTATTTAATCAAAGATCTTATTGTTTGTATTTTGTGAAAGCACCAACAGTCTCATAGATTTTGCAGCAGACACAGAAAGCATCGTAATCATCCTCTTTTCCTTTGTACTGACACTGCGTTCCTCTTTCAGCCCAGCACTCCAGTCAGTCGCCTGTCTCCCTCACGTCGGATGCATCATCACCACGGCCGTACGTCTCGCCGCGGAACGGCACACCGCAGAGCAACCAGAAATCTCTTCTGGGCGTGCACCCTGGCAGCATTACGTCCTCACAAACAAGGGTGAGTCGCACAACCAAAAGCACTAAAGAAAAGTCCAGCTTGATGAAAGAACTTCCCCCTCGCTCATGACTCACCCAACCTTTTCCCTCTCTTCTCCACATTTTAACAACTGCTGTCGTCCACAAAATCTTTCATTTCTGTTTTTTGTTTTCATTCCTCTCTTGTCATCGGCTCTTCTCTCTCCAGGGCAGTATGTCTTCGGGTAAACAGGGACCAGTCCCCCTGTCTCAGACAGCAGAGAAGCGTCCGGAGGACCCCAGAACTCTCCAGCAGAGAAGGTAGAAATATCTCCAACTCACCATTTTTGTTTGTGATGATGGATTGCTTTGTGGCAACTCAAACAAATAAAAAACAGGAAGGCCTTTCATAACCAAAAAGGACAGTCCACCTGAATTACAAAAACACATTGTGCAAACTTGAACAACAACATGTGTGCCAACAGCTGACACAGGGAGCTTCTTTTTTTTTTTTTTTTGTAGAAAATT
>JAJHUR010083400.1:0-13936 GCA_027495735.1 Lutjanus campechanus | reverse complement strand
GTTTTCTGCTAAAACTCCAGGATTGTTTTGTGAACTAAAGATCTGCACCTATCATCACATCGGCATAATGGTGAGTACATATTGAGTGGGTTATCATGGAAAGTGTAGTATCCTTTTAAATTTTCTGGCTGTAATAAATAAATAAATAAATTAATTAATTAATTAATTAATTAATTAATAGACCTGTGGCTATAGGTAGGTAGTGGACCAAACCAATGTGAGGGATAATGAGGCGGGGCATGCAGTCTTTCAGAACTCAGAAATGTGTTGTTTTGTGCCAATTAACCGTGCGCTTTGTCACAATACTGAATCTCATTTACTAAAAATGACTATATACTGACAGACAACAGTGGTTATATTTTAGTCTTTTGATCCAAATTGGTCAGGACACATCCCCACAGTGCCTACCCAATTCTAAATCCTGGGAGTTATCCAGCTTTGATACTGGTTAAAAAGTGGACTGGGATATGTCAGACTGATCATCATCAAACTCTCTCTAGAAAGGTCAGGAAACCGACAGCGGTGGGTAGATGCAGATGAGGCAGATTAGATCGTTATTTTGTCTCTGATCCAAATTGCAGCTCCAGAGTGGCTCACAGATTTTGAAGAATCTGTCATTTAAAATCCATCAACATTTAAAATTACTGAATGAATAAATATATGTATAACATTTTTCTTCTGTATTTTCATAAAGTTAATAAACTACTTCTAAATCTAGCCTCAATGTACACCTTATACTGTTCCTTTATACTGTCATACATTATTTACTGTGTCAAAGTGTGGGGAAATACATATAAAACAAATACAAACCCAGAAGAAGAACCAGATAAATTGTGAACAAAACTTCATACAGAGAACCAACAAACTCCTTATTTATTAAACTAAAGACTCTGAAATTGGAAGATTTGGTTGACTTTAAAACAGCTCAAACTAAGAACAGACCAAAAAACAATTATTACCTGAAAGCATCACAAGTAGTTTCAAAAGAGAGAAAGTCAACACGTGTTGAGAGGTGTTTTTATATTCAAAAAATGCTGGTGAGTACCAACACCAAATTACACTGAATCTCAGTTAAAGGTTTATGGAACAGTTGTCGTGAGAAACTGAAAACATGTCGAACATTAAGTAGTTTAAAAGTTTAAAAATAATGTGTCGACCAAATATGAAAATGGATGATCAGATTGTAATACTGACATTGAAGGACAGCATACAGGAACTTAAAGTATGCAAGTTGTTTTTTGTCTCTCTTGTTATTTTGATTGTTTTGTTTTGTTTTGTTGTTGACTGATAAATGACATGCTGTTCAAAGGGTGTTACAAGCTGCAGCTTCAGTCTACACCTTTTTCATACTGCAGAAGTGTCAAACCTATGTTAAATTACTTTATTGTAATGTTTTGCACTGCATTATTTAAGTGCCTTCTATTTTCTGTAAGAAGCTCTGCATTTATTTACATGAATTCATAGATTCATATGTGATACTCTGATTTCTATTTGCAGTACAAAATCATTTCTAAATTCTGTTTTTCTTTATCATTATTAACATTAAATGACATGTGGTTGAGATCACTTTGAAATTTTGTTCCTAAATAAGAACAAACAGAAAGTACAAAAGTAGTGATGAATGCCACAAAAGTTCTAAAAATTGTTCACAGAAATGATTCATACATGAGTCCTGAGATACCTGTGATAACTCCATAGTTGTTGTTTCGACACTTGTCCCATTATGGTCACTCTCACTGCTGCACAAACTAGATCTGATTCACAGTGAGCTGGTCTTCCCTTAACTCATTATTACTGTAGGAACAGGAAGTGGCCCTCCATGGTTAACATGGAGAAAGGTTGCAGTAGCACTTTTGTGTGAATGGAGGCAGAGAGTCAGCGGGGGATGTGGCCCATCAGGTACGAGTACTTGCACTCATTAATTTCAACAGCATGACGTTCCTTCAAAATAACAGTAACTCATTCTTCATCTTGCCACAGCCTGAATGCACAAGAAAAAAAGAGATGCTGCTGTGATTTCATGCTGAGGACATACACAAAAGACTGTAACAACTGGAGTCCATACACTCCAAAGAGCATCGTGATGGTTTCGAACATTTGAGACCATTAAATTGTGTATTACTATGAAATATTTTCCACAACGGAAATCATCCAAAACTTCATCTGTGTCAGATAATTTCCACAGAGACCCTGACTGTCGAACAATTCTGTCAATGAGACACCGACATAATAAGTCAGTTAATGGCCTTGATCAGATATTGTCTCATGCAGGCAGTCTCTATCAGCCCCGCTTTCACTGAATGAATTGATCAAATTGCTTTGGGAAGGAGTAGACTCAATAAAATGTTTAAACAAAGACATTTTGTAGCTTTATCCAGTCACCAATAACTCCATCACAGCCAGTGGCTCTCCAGGAACTGCTTCAAGTAATCCACCAGCTTAAAAATCCAGTTATTCTCAGTGTTGAATGCTGAGTGTACTCAATGCTGCAGTGGGATGTCTGTGCACACTTAACTGCTAAAAATGGTGAGTAATTTAGTTGTTAAAGCTTAAAAGAAATTTCATTCAGGCCAGTGACGGCAACCATTAAACAATGGAAGACATTTCGGATAAGTTGGCTGTGAACATTTCAGTAGTTTTGGCTTGTTGTAACACTTTTGTCATCAAAGTCGTTGTCTGAGATCTGGAAACCAGACTCAAGTCACAAATCTGACGACTTAAGACTTAACTTGACAAAATCAAAAAAAGACTGGAAACTTGACTTGGACTTCAACAAAAATAACTTGTGACTTCACTTGAACTTGAACCTTTTGGCTTGAAAATATATGATACCTTCCCTCCAAGCTTTATGTAAGAGTGAGCCACACCTTCCAGCTTCATTCACATTTGCATTCCATGTTGGAAGACCTGGGCAAAAAGGTTTTTGCCCAGATCTTAAAAATACCTTGAGAATACCTGATATCATCCCCTAACCCACAAATATTAAAAAATATGTCATGCTATGTCATGTCATGTCATGTCATGTCATGTCATGTCGTATCATGCTGTGTCACACCATCAACTTCCAACTGCGTTCAACATTTGAAGTTGCACAATGAACGTTAAGTCGAGTCTCTGTTGTTCAAATGACATTACAGTTGGTGTAGAGTGCATTATGACTTGTTTAGGACTAAAATATCAAAGTAAAGGACGTGGAACTCGAATGCAAAGACTTCACACAGCAGCAGTCAAGTCAGATGGGGCAAAAACCATGAGGGATCAGACACGTAAACAGGCCAAGAGTTTATTCAGATTATCTAAAGGACTTAATTTGAAGATGCGGCTAAAACAGAACACACCTGAAATACTGCTAATAATCCCTCATTATCATCAGTATATGGAAGGTCAAATGTGAATCACAAAGTCTGTGAACTATGATGCATGTCTGCATTAGAGAACTTGGGCTTTCAGTCATTTTCAGAACTTTTTGCCATTCAGTCTGGATGTTTTTTTTTTCTTGGCAATACTGCTTAGTTCATAGATCTCAGTAATTAACTGAGTGAGTACAATTTTATTTTCACAATGCTGATAAGAGTAAAACCAAAACAAAGAGCTTAAAGATGCTAAAATCCCGTAGATAGAAGAGGAACTGAGGGACTAATCATTCCATATTTGATGGTGTAGGAAACATCAAATCCACTGTTAATATGAAAGTATTGATTAGTGCAGCTTTAAAGACTGTCAGTTTGTTTTATTAGAGTTGTAGAAGAGTTAGAGTTGTAATTCAAAGACTAGGGTAAATTAACATTGTTGTTTAAGGTAACTTAGAATGATGCCTGTCAGTTTTGGGGCATGTCTGTACCAGGATGTTAGCTAATCAGAACAATTCAAAGATAAGTCTCAGTAAGAAATTAAAGCACTATGTCTTAAAAATCCCAAGCTTCCCCCCTTTTTTATACCTAGAAAATAAAGTGAAGTTACTATCTGGCTTTTTGAAACAGGCTTTTGAAAACCCTGAACCTCTCCCTTTAAGATGCACCGATAAAAGGACAACAAATAACACTCTCCTTACATTTTATCAGCCACCGCTACTGCAAGTGAATGTAAAATCAGCAATACAACCTTGTTGTCTTGTTTACCCAACATAATTTACCTCTGAGCTTGTTAATCAAGCTGAGAACACACAAACACAGATTGTACACATGGGTGTCTCTCTCACTCTCTCTCTCTCTCACACACACACAACAAGCACGCACACACACCTCCAATAAAAGACTTTGCTTCTCACACTTCTGCAAAGTCAGACTAAAATATTTGGTCCATAAATGCCTGGGGACCTGAAGCACTTTGCATGTCATATAAAATTTCATACGCTGCCTAAAATCAGTGTAACAGAGGCTATAAAAAGCCTCATTCAATCACAAAGGAACACTGCGTTCCACAATAGCTCACATGGATTGAAGCAGGATAAATAAACTGATTTTTTGATATGTGGTAGAAGCTTAACACAAAAAATGGACATGCATATTTGACTATGTATTCAGAAGTGTCTACAGATCTTAAAGGTACCTTTAAGGTATCTTTAAAGGAACCTTTAGTAGCAGTTTTCCTCTGTCCTGGATTCACATGCACACACGTGCACGCACGCACACAATCCCACCAATGGTTTCACAATATTCCACTGATCTACAAGTGTTCGTAACATGCCAAGATCTGCAGCGATGTGCCAACAAATGCAGGGAAAGACCACTGGCAAGTAAGCATGGATGTAAACAATACTGTATTTAAAAGATTTAAAAAAGGTTTTGTGAGGAAGAAAATACATTCATGCATTTGACACAAATTTTGTTAGAGATGAATGATGCACACAATGTGTTTAATGAGTAACACCGGATGTAAATGTGTTTTTGACTTGCCTGAGCAGTGGATCCTTAACAGTGTGCCAGATGTGTGGTGGGATTTTCTGACAACCACACATTATTCTTGCAATGTAAAACTATACAAGCATACTTTGTACGCACTTATTTCCCAGTAAAGTAAAGAGGCAAATTCTATACCCTAAAATATACCTTTGAAAACCTGCCATCAAAGCGTAACCCATTTTTCATCATTTGCAGAGCTGCCAGATTGTGGTAATTATTAATACAACTTATCAAAGGCCCTTATTGATTGACGTCTTTTTTTTTCTCCCACCCACACTCGTGGAACTGTGCTGGAGGTCTTTTCATGACTATGGCTAAGATTGTGAGATGTGGTTGAAAGCTCTGGAAAAAGACAGTAAGTAGTACCTGTAGTTAAGATGTTTTTGTCTAGCTGCTGTTTCTAATGTCAAGAATTAACTTCTTCATACTGTAAATATGAAATAACCCTTTGAACAGTTTTTGCCAAAGAAGAACAATATTTGGCCTATATAACGACAGTTTCCCTTTGGAAAAGGCTGTCTGAAGGCAAGGTAAAGCTGTGAAAATATTAAAATATTCTATTCCACAGCAGTACATTTCTCAGCTTCGTACCTCCTACCTTCAAATAATCCGAACTATCCCTTTAGCCATTCAAGTGGCACATCAGGAAATGCTCATATCAGTGATTTGTGAGATGGTTATATGGTTCATTTTGGATGACAAACAAGGACAAGAGAGATATTTCATTGTTTTGGTGTAAAGACTCACATGTCTGACTGGGTCAATCATTTCAGTGGTGGAGAAGAGTTTGAGTCAGTCTGTATAACCTGCATGATCTCCTAAAAGCTGTTTCAAAAGGAGTCCGATTGGAAGATATTATCAGAACAAAATAAAGGCTATGAGCTGCTTCAATGCCAAATGTCCATCTGTCCCCTTCTCACCTTTCTCCTTTCCCTCCCTTATCATTTCTTTCTCAGGTCTTCTGCTCTCCATTTCCTTCTCCATGTGCACAGTGCACTGACCTGAACCATGCAGTGGTGATTGCCTCTGCAGTTCAATGCGGGGGTCTCATTTCCAAAGCCCCATGACTATTCCTGGAGGTGCAGCTCCACAGTGATTGATGCTTTATAAAACCTTTTTTACAGTTGTGACATTTCAGTGAAAACAAGCGGGGTCTGAACTTTCCATCTGCCGGGTCTACCTGCCTGTACCTCCCTCTTCACTCGCTACAATCTCTCCTTCACTCACCTATTTGTTGATTTTTGTGCATTTCTCACCTCTAAACTCTTGCGTTTCCTGCAGTTTTCCTCAATATTTCACCTTCCTGTCTTCTTCCTTTATATTTCTCCTCATCCTATTAGCTCTCTTTCTCTTCTTAGATTTCATAGACCACTGTCACTTAGTGAGAGGAAATGGGAAAAAGAGTAAGACAGAAAGAAATGTTCATTTATAGCAGCTGATCAGCTGGACATACAGCCCATAGTCTTTCTCAATCTTGATAAAGAAATGAAATCCACCATTCCTCTTCTTGTGCACATCTGATGACCTTTGTTTGGCACTGGTTGTTTTAGTTGTTTGTTGGTGCAGTGTGTATATACAGTATGCATACACACCTCCAGCTAGCTGCTAATCTGTGAGGCACACTGTCTCTTCTGTAGTGAAATGCACTGTATTTAAGTTTCTCTTTGCCTGTTTTTCTGCTGTGAAGCTTTTGACTGCCTGGACAGTGGTTTCAGACAAGGTAGCCTACAGTCTTTGTCACTGCTGTCTGCCTTAGTGTCTTTAGATTGAGTGAATTTGAGCCCCATTTCTGGCAGGCTTAACAGTTCTCTTTTTAATTGCATTCATAGTTAACAATTCAAATTTTGCTCATTTACATTTTAAGTCACACATGATGTGCAGAAAAAACACATCTAGTGTATCAGCAGTGGTTTTTTACCACTAATTAGCAGTGTACTATGTGGACGTTTTGCATAGTGAGAGGTGCTATGTCCCTGCAGTTTAGCAATATGGGCAAAAAAGACAAATCTGTCTGATCATTTCTAGTTCAGATTTGGATTTTGTGTGCCCTGATCCACCATCAATGTCTTTTGTCAGTCGCATGCCTATTTACGTGATGAACTGCACTACCTGTGGTCGTTTTATACAAATGGACCAGTGATATCTGTAGATTATTAAACTTGATTAATCTTGGTGTGTAATAGTATGGAAGTACCTGGAAACCAAACAAATATGGACACCTCACATCAACCAAAGTCCACCATCTGAGGTGATAAAAGCCAAATTTAATGGACATACAGCCTCACACAACCAACTCATTCCATCATTTTGAATAGTTGAGAGTTTGCAAGTACACATGGAAATTTTTCTCATTTCTACTATTCATCCCATATGAAGTCAACACAGCATTAGACCACGGGTGGCCAAGCTTGTGCCACACCAACCAAACACCTCAGCAGGTGATCTTGCAGATGAGCTCATCATGATAGTGTTTTGCAAGCTGATTTGGGGGAAAAAATCAGTCTGTGGAATCTGTGCTTATGACATTTAGATGACTAATTGTTTCTGAGCTCATTAATCTCAGTGAGAGTTATATCCCTTGCTGTTTTCTGATCTGGTACACGTCTCATTGAGCAGAATATTGATGTCAGAGACCTCCGGCCCATAAACGCAAACACTTAGAATCTGACATTTAAATCAAACTCCTGCTGAACCCTCTTTTTCTCTCCAGCTTCACTGTACTTTGGTCTACACTGATCAAGCACATTCTGCACAATGCTGGAACCAAAAACGGACCTTCTGAAGTGACAGCAGTTGATCTGCTCCACATATGTAGCATGGCTGCCGCATTTCACTTACTTGAAATGTGCCATAAGCTTGGACGACTGAGCACTTGACCTTTACACACTGGTCCCAGTATGTCCAGCAGATGAGTGCACTGCTGAATGGCTTTGCATGGACGGCTTTGGCATTTGGTTACAGTGGCCAAGTTATTCAGGCCATAGACCAACTTAACAAAATAATTGGTCGAGGTGAGGATGGAGTTGAGATTGTGACTGTCAAAGACAATCTGCCACACACTGCCAAGAAGTTTATGTGATTTCAGGGCAGGGTTAGTGCAACAGCTCCTGTATGAACTTGTCCCCAGTAGAGGATCTGCAAGTATGTAAGCCCCACATGAATGTTAAAGCGATATTCCATTTAGCCAGAATAAGCCACTCAGTATGTACTCACCACTATGCCGATGTGATGATGGGTGAAGGTCTTCAGTTCACAAAACAAAAAAACATGGCGTAAATGGTGTCTTTTGTGGTTAATTTTTTAATGTCGCGGCTCTCGGACACTTGGATTACACCACACAAGCAGGATGGAGACGTTTTGTGTTTGTTTTGTGTTCTTTCTTTAACGTTTTATCCATGGTCACCGTTCACTGCCATTGTACTGGATGAGGCTGCTACCCTGTTTCTCCTCAAACTCCAGGATTGTTTTGTGAACTGAAGACCTTCACCCATCCTCCTGTTGCACCCTAGCCCTTCATAAGAGGAACTCTCTTTGAATTTCTTGTAACCCTTTTCATCCAAATAGTCCTAGAAACTATGGAGCCCCAGATACTAAATTTATAAACTAACCTTAGCTAATTAATATATTTTAAAAAGCCATTAACATGAGACAAATTATACAAACAGTATTATAAAGAGTAACTCCACACTAGCTATTGTATGGAAGAAAACCATTGTTGCAATGACCTTTATGGGCTCAATGGTTCTCTGAAGACATCTGTGATCACAGCTGGATGTAGTCATATGTAGGATATATGTAGGTATTTGTGGTCACATCCAGCTGTGTGAACATCCAGTCCAAGCAGCTGCCTATGGATGCAATCGCTCTTTAAGCTATTATGTTGTTCTTTGTAATTTACTGCTGCACAACCATGAAGTTTTAAAGGATGTTGGAATTGAAACAGGCAGATGGGGAACAGGAAAATGTCAGAAGGGCAAGGCACCATATTTCAAAGTAAAACCTGCTGGCATATTGTAACCACACTGGAACACCTTGAGAGCAGGGATTTCCCACAAGTCTACAACACCCTGTGGATCCACTAATACACTCCCTCATCAATCAGTCATTTCATCTCTAGATTTTGCAACATGTTGTATAAGCATTTTGCTGGATTAACTTGGGGTGCATTTCAAATTAAGACATGACATGAAAGATTGGCAGGGCATTTTGGAAGAAGAGTTTATCTCAAAGTAGGGATGCACCGATTGACCGGCCAGAGACTGGAACATAATCGGTCAGCACCACATATCCGATTCTGTGCCCGTCATATTCGCACACATACTCTTCACCCGCCACAGCGCTGATCATTGCAGCACACACTCAGACACATGCTCGCATGAAGTCAGTGTCAGCGAGAGACTCCAAGAACAGGACAAAGAGAAGACAGACAGTCTACACCGAGACAGAACAGCTGACGGCGTCGCCAAACAGCAGTAAACTTTGTAGCTCTTCATGCTAATGTTAGCCAGCGGCAGACTGCTGTTCACAGACTGACAGTTAAAATCTCACCTCCTGTTCTGGCTGAAGAATAAACAACCTGTGTCGATGCGTCTCCTCAAACATTTTCTCATCCAGACTCGTTTAACTTCTTCTTCTGTTTTTCTCACTGCAAAGTTTTACTACAGCAAACTGTTGCACCGCGTCAGTCTCCGGTTTGTTTACATCGGCTTCTACACAAGATCACGTGAAATCGTGTCCCACGAAATCTCGCGAGATCACGTTTCCTCTAGTACATAATTGGAATCGGTGCATCCCTATCAAAAAGGGCCGTTGTTGTTTTCTTTGGCTTTGGTGGTATACCTTTTTCCCTTGGAAAGTGGCTTTTTGGCTTTAGCCTTGAACCTTTCAAACAATGCGTTTGAAAGGTCAAGACATTTTGATTATTTTGCCAAAATATATAAAATTGTAGAATCAGAAAATATTTATTTTGCAATATGTTTTCAAGGGTTTCCTAATGTTCACATTTTAGTTCTCCAAATTCTTTTATCTTATTTTATTTTATTGTTTGTCTGGAGGATTACAGAAAAACAACTGACTCTGTTTTCTTGAAACTTGGTGGAAGTGTGTAGCAAAGGTCATGGAAGAACCCATGAAATTTTGGAGCTGATCTGAATCACATGATGGATACACAAATTATCATCACTTTTTGTTAACACTGCAAGATAGGGCATTTGGCCTCGTCAAAATAAATGGCATACATCCTACAATCCAGTAGATGGTTGTGATGCAACAGCCAACTTTAGAAATATGATAACTCAATATCACAAGCCACATTCACAGGCACCTCTGGGTAGCCTGCACACGTAGTTACTCAAATTTAATAGAGAAAGCAGTCGTTATGGAGCACTCAGGACAGTGGTTACATGGGAGAACAGGTAAAATTGTGACACCGTTTTCTCAGACTCTGGAGTGGCTATGAAAACATTAATACACATGAATCATACAACTAGTAATACTCTTACTCAGATCCAAATGTGAATTTCCTGCAATAAACTCCAAATCTAATTTGTCATGTTATTGTGATTATTATATTCGTAAGGTGAGCTCCATGGCTGACTTAAATGCACACCTTACTGTGTAGTAAAACTATACTTTTGCAATTCTGTATCTTTTTCAGTGTAGAAGTTAATCTAAATAGGTTTTTTTGAGTGTTTTGATATATTACTCTCATTGTCACCTCATTTTAGCTGACCGTTAGGACTGTAAATTCAATGTGCACTTGTCCAACCCCCCCAACACCCCTCTGTCATACAGATGGCTAGGTTTCTGTAGCACTACCGGCCATGTTTCCAAGGGGACTTATGTATTGGCAAAGCATACGTGTGGTTTTGTGTGTGACTTGTGTGTGTGGGTGTGGAACATATGTCACTGCCACACTGCCAGTTCTAGGTAGTAAATTCTCCATCATGACTATCAGTATGATTAAATAGAGGTACCTGGCCACATCCATCATGACACATAATCACTGAGAAGGTCACACAGGTCAGGGACTAGGGGAGGAAGCTAATGGAGTAGATACATTCAGTGTGAGTGCATTACTACATAACCTCATGTTGTGTATACTGAATAAAAGCTTGTATATCACACAAGTATTCCAAAACTAGAAATTGAGTACAGCAAGGGAGTGATGCCTTCCTGTCATGTTGATGCTCACAGTGTCAACCTAGTGACTGACCATAAGTCAACACTAACTATAGACGTTCTCATCTGAAAACTTCATCTTGTTTACATAGATGACTACTGATGGTTCAGTACTACCGAAGTTTAAGTATGTCACACTGCCTTGCACTTCATACAGCCACTCTGAGTGCTGTTGTGCTGAGCTACTTAACACAAGGCCAATATTTTCACAACCCTTCGCCTAGCAATGTCTCATCATTGTTGGCTGTCTCCTTGTAAAACTTTGAATCTTTACATACACTTATACATTAGGACTTTACAGCATGCCATTGGAGCCTAGACATGTGATCTCTGATCAGCTGGCAATCAGTTTGGAATACAGATTTCTATGCCAGTGTTGATATAGAAGGGCAACCCACAGCAAGTTGATCAAAGGTCATTAATCTTTGACTATAGGTCGCACCAACTGGTATTTATTGAGGCTGATCCAAACTGCTAAGTTGTCTTAGTACAGACCAGTCTTGAATGAACTTGACACAAGTTGCACCAACCACACTTAAGCCTAGTCTAAGCCAATGCGCTTTCACGTGAATGCCCACAAGACAAGGTCCAAAGACAAAGAAAAGGTCATTTCATCTCACACTGAGGTAATAAAATGACTGAAGGTTTGCAGGCAGCACAAGAAAACATCGACTGCTAAGCAGTACAACGTAGGCTAATAACAAATTTGAAACAGTCGATTTTAAGAGAAATAACACAAACAAAAATTGTTGTTCAGATATAACAGATGGACAGATGTTAGTGAGCACACTGTTTTAACTGATTTCACCATTAAACTAGTAACCACAAGATCCCCAGACTCCCTTCAAAAACGGTGCAGTTTTGAGAGTTGCTGGGTGAGGAGAAACTTTATAAACTTTGTAAAATGCTGCCTGTGAGATTTTCTGAATTATTCAGGCCTTCTTGTAAATTCTGTAAATGGTACTTAATTCTTATGTCTGATGTTCTGTCTGACTGAATATGATTAATTTCCCACCTGTATCGCTTTCATTTTCCACACAATTCTGTTGAATAACACATCGCTTTGAGAATTAATGGTACAGAAGAGAAGGTATGTGTGACTAGAGGTTGTATATATCTGTATTAATCAACCTAGATTTTGACTTTACGCCTGCTTCTGACTGGGTGCAAGATTTACACCCGGCCTTAGCAAGAAGAAGGCTTAAGCCAATATGATGCAACCAGTGTAACTATTAGGTTGGACTTAGAATGTCAAATTAAGGCCAACTTAGCTTAAGACCAAGTTTAAGTCATGTTGGTGCAACCAACAGAACACATATTGTGATCTAGTAAAGCCATTTCCACTGCAAACCTTCTGCTTACTCTAGTTATTATACACAATAACTTTACACAACTGGTACAATGGAGCCTATTGTCACTAGTCTCGCATAGCCAGATGTCTCCCTACGGCTCCACGCATACACATTCTGACAGAGGGGGAAAAAGGCTATGCCTTGTTTGCACTTCTTTAAACCAATCACAATTGTCTTGGCTGTGTAAAGCCCAGGATGCAGCAATGGTGCTGCTGTAAAATATTGTTGAGGGGGAAGTTGCTGTGGTGGAACATTTGCACGTTCAGAGGTGAGCTCTGGCATTAAAATGACTACATCCCTGCAAAAGAAATCCTAACAGCTGTGAGCTTGTTTATGTTCACACCATGAGCATCTCGGGTGTAGGGGTGGGCGGTATAAATGGTATACGGTAGGAACGATATGAATTTGGCCAATGGTAGAGATTTTGACGATACGGGCCTACCGCAATATAAAGTAATCAGGTTAGCAGGAAGAAATTGTAATGTTTGTTTTTTACTAGGGCTGTCAAAGTTAATGCAAATTCCTGTTAATGCCACTATCTTTTTTTAACACGCGTTAATGTTATATTGACCTGATCAATAGTTTGAATCAGCAGCTGGAAATGAATCAGCTCGCAGCTGTGAAGACACAAGCTTCTGTCACCCGACAATGTAAACAGGCTCGTCTGTTTAAGTGACTGGCTCAGCGCAAATAAACAGAAGAATATGAGGAGGGAGACGAGCGAGTGCTGATGGAGCTGCAGCTCCACCTGAAACCAGGTAAAATTAAAAATAAGTCTGAGCAGAGAGAGAGAGAGAGAGAGAGAGAGAGAGAGAGAGAGAGAGAGAGAGAGAGAGAGAATATGGACAGATGTGTCGACTTGATATAAAAAACTTTCATGATCATGAATCATGTTATTAACGTACATGTCTGTGGTGCATGTTTTTTTTTTACTCCAGGCCCAATTTATGTACTTTTAAATACTTAATTATTTTATGTCGATCAATCATAACAGTGAGGGAGGAGAGATGAGCTGCAGAGAGGAGGGAGGGAGGGGGAGCGAGTGTGTGAAGCACCGACTGATATAAAAACTTTACTAATGATGAATCCTGATGTTACTGTACAGTTCTGTGGTTTAAACACTACAGATAAAAATATCTGTCTTTCTAACGTCCAAACTGACGACGCTGGTCTCCTCCATGAAACATTTGTAACTGTGCTGCATTATTATAAGTCATGATGAAGAGTCCAGACTCTGTCTCTCCTCTTCATCTCCTCGGTGTGTGTCAGTGTGCAGTTTGTTGTCTGTTGAGGTCTAAAACATCCTCACTGATGTAAACTGTCAGAGTGACACTGATGTAAATGATCCTGCTGCATTAATACAAAAACATGAATATCACACATCGTTTCATCATTATATAGACTGAGCTGAATAAAGGTGAGGATTTTTCTCATCAGAGAACAATATTTTATTAATGAAATAAACTATTATTAACAATAATAATACTAAATAAATAAATAAAT
>JAJHUR010083399.1:25319-44694 GCA_027495735.1 Lutjanus campechanus | reverse complement strand
GCTGGTGTTGGAGAAATAACCAGTGTGACAACTAACCCGTGTAACAATACGCCCCGCTCTCCCCTATATTACAATCAGCGTGATTTGTCTTGAATTGAGCACTGCCTCTGGTAAGATATATCACCCAGATACAGAACAACAACATGAAAATCAATACACAAACTAGAACTAAGTCCTTCAACACTGCGCTCAGGTGAAGCTTGACAGCTTCCCCGAGCAGCCATGTTAAAATCTTCATGGATACTGGCACAAATTAATTTTTGTGGACATGCAGGAGGCCTTGATTCCTTCTCCTGGAGGAGGGGAGATGGGTCAGAGATGATTTTGTGAGCTGCTGACTCCACATAGTTGGCCTGAGGGAGCCGGTGCTATCTGGCTCAGACGTACATTGGATTTTAGCGGTATAGACGGGTTTATACACAAAATATGATACCTCGTCCAATAACCACCATCCTGTCAGAAGCCATAGATGTTATAAATAGAGGCCCTGAAACACCTAAGTGCACGCAGCACCTGAGAGATGGTTTTACCTTGTATGATTACAGGCCTATAATCAGTGACGTGCTTTTGCTTTGTAATTTTTTATGTTCAGGATTAGAGCTTCATGTGCATCTGGGAGGGTAACAACAGTGCACAGCCTAGCAGCACTGCCATCAGAGGGTATGAAAAGGTATCATCAGAGGATTGGGAAAGGTGTGATTGTTAGAAAAGCTTTAGCTTCACACTTCAATGACAGGATCATGAAATTATATTTCTCTGCAAACTCTGATGAGAAGATGTTTTAGCGTCGGCGTGGATTTCTGCAAAATCTGTCTGCAAACTTATTGTTGCCTGTTGCAAATATAGCAGACCTTGTGGAATTCACTATGCAGCCTTGAGTTTTAAACAAACATTTCTGGGGGCAGAGCAGGGCCATAAAGGTAGAAACAGTCTTAAGAAAAGCTCGAAAGTCAAAGTTTAAAAATGAAATTATGTAGTTTATCTACCAAACGTTATGGACTCCTTAAATAAAGCAGCTCACACAGTAAAGGTCCAGTTTGTAAGATTTAAGGGTGTATATGGGCAGAATTATGTCAGAAATTTAATATATTATCCACAAGCAGGGTTTTTTGAAAATAGTTATTTTTTAAAAGGTATTTAGATGCAATTACTAATTACCTGTTAGAAATGCAATCAGTAAATTAATCCATACAGCCCCAAAACATTTTTCAGTAGTAGTAGTACTGACAAATTAGCTTGCTAACTGCATTTCTGTGCATCTAACGTTAGCGGTTGGCTCTACCTGTAAATGTTTCCTTAAATTAGATGTCAAGCCTTTTTCACAGCTGAAAGCATAATTACTGTACACATTATATTTTGGAATTATTTTTGTTTTTTAAGTTACTGTGGTACTTTTGTGTTTCTTATCAAGCTGTGCAGTTTACTGTGTGTTTGTACTGTGCTGTTTGTGGCACTTTAAATATTATTTCATTTATATATTTTCTTGTGCAGTATTTAAGTTGCTTCTTCATGCCCCCTTGACTGATGAGTTAATTAGTTCCTACCTGCTATTGTTTTGTGGGGACAGGTTTGAGTGTAACAGAGTGCCATGCGCAAACAGTAGAGGCAGAAAGTGGCTGCGAACCCTGACGTTAGGTGCACTGCAATGACTTGCTGTTTTGGTGTTGATTAAAAAAGATTAAAAGAAGACAAAGAGAGAGAAGTTGTAGCCAGTTCATTACCCGCAGCTTAAAAGACCTGGTAAACGCTGAGAACCAAGAAAAGAGGGTGACATGATGGTGAAATTTCCACCTAGTGAAAGCATTTTTTCACCAGAGGCCATGATGATGAAAAGGCAACTGTAAGATTAGCTGTTAGTGGTGTTGTGAGATTTATGAAGTGTTGTTATGCTAGTGTATGGTTCTTTACATTAAAATGCATTTTAAAATTGTAATCCTACTGATAATCTGCATTTTCACTAAACGTATCAGTAATCTGATTACATCCTTTTTTTTCCTTCTTTAGGCTAACTTTAATGGAATTCTAATTCTAACACACTGGTCCATTATAATGCCCCAAAAAACAATGAGTCAAGTAATGCTCGCTGTTCAAAAATGCCTTTTCAACTTAGCGAATGTATTCAGGCTCATTTCTACTGATAACAGTAACAATGTGATGCTCAAACTTTACTGGTGTTGTCAAAAAGAAATCAAGGCGGCTGTGTTAACACATAAACTTTCTGTCTCAGTGGGAGCAGCGAAAAGGACCATTAAACACCACAAGTCATCAAGACTAAGTGTACCACAGAGACCGCAAGGTCAAAGCACCCTGGGATTTTGTTTGCAATAGGATGGTTAAAAATTGCTCATCCGCGGTGGCAGCAGTCATCATTTGAATGCACTCAGTTTGGTTGCTTCTTTGACCCAGTGATTTTGTTTGCTCCCTCTAACCTGTCCATTTTCTGTTTGAATCAGGGGCTTTAGGACAAAAACAATGGCAGCTTTACTCTGAAAACCTCTCAAAACAAGAAGACATAAGGCCATGAATGCTTACTCTGTGTAAAATACATCACATTAAAAGTTAGTCTTGGTTATTATAGTTTTGTGAAATACTCTAATAATGTTTGCTTTCTAGCAGAGTCATATGAGAGGATCGATTCCACTCTCAGTGAGGTATTACATGTTAATTAGTGAGCTTTAAAAGCGCTGGTGGCAAGGTTGTAGTTTTCATTTCAACATTTTATACCTTTTTCTGCATTGATTTATAGGCACCAACAAAATTCAGGCACCAGGTGACAATTCTAAACATAATGGAATATAATGCAGTATAAGGCTGCCAGGCAAGGGATTAGTCCTCTGTTGGGGGGGGGACAAATGCATGTGTTCTAAATATTCAGGGGAACCTGTCCGGTTCACCCCCGACAAAATCGATCCCTGAGGCCGGTGGATTTTGTTATCTTGGGACAGAGCCAGGCTACACTGTTAAAAGAGAAAAGTTGAGAAAACTTTAAAAAGTTAAAGTAACTATCTGAGAAGCCTGAGTATAAACTAAAATTTAAGAGAGGACTTTGAGTGAACGTCTTAACTCAAGTTGACAGGACAAATTAGCCCTCAGTTGAATAAACTCAAAAAGGCTTTACTCAAGTTTTCTATTCTTTCTGTTTTCAGTCTTTCTGCTATGTTAAGCTAAGCTCAGCTATACGCAGCTGGCTGTACATTTTAATATTTACTGTACAACACAGAAATGAGAGCGGTGTAGATTTTCATATCTAACTCTTGGCAAAAAAGTGAGAAAATCTATTTTCAAAAATGCTGAACATCCCATCTAAGATAGAGGTTAGAGGTTAGATTAGATAATTAGCTTGAATGAACCATCAAACGACTTTGGATCACGTCAGTTTCTTCATTGCTGTGTTCACTTTATCCTGAGTGTTGCTGCACAGAACTTTACTGATAAGTTACCAGAACTATTAAATCTTCTTGTGCCCTTGAATGACTGCATTATAATACTTCATTCAGTAGTTGTTGCCCAACATCTACTCCTGTATCTGAGTTCAGGCTTTGTTAAATCTGTAGCTCAGACTTTCATAAAGTGGTAAGATGTCTGTATCCCACCCCTACCTTTCAGGAGATAAAACTTTTTTTTAATATGAAACGTTCAGAATTCCCTTATCATGAGGGGAAACTGATATTCTTGTGTGATGTAGTTCTAACATCTGGCTTCAGCTCCACTGCGTGGAAAGAAATAGACTTCCGTATGTCCGACCATCAATCAGTTATTTTTAAAGCTCTGTCTGCCCCTCTCTCAGCTGCAAGCGTATCACTCTGGATCTCTCTCTTGCATCTTTAACTTCTGTGGGGCTTTGAAAACCTTGTGTCAAAGCTTCAAAGTGACTTTCTTTCTTCTCTCATGTTATATCTAAAAATGCTCAGTTTTCTGGGGTTGTGTTTTACGTACCAGACTTTATTATCCAGGCCTATTTCTGGTACTGGAAATAATATTTCGCCAAAGATGTTGCCAACAAGTCCCCCCAGGATGCCCCTTCAGAAAGCATCGTTGGTGGGCCAGTTCCTGCTGAATCTTGCCATTTTGACCTGTCTTTCTCTCGGTTCTGAGACTAATGATCCACATGTCCCTTTGGTGTTCTTGCTGAACTTCTGAGTTTGTGAGGGTGAACTGGGAACATCTTGCAGACAACACATTTAAAGGATAACTTCGATATTTTTCAAGCTGGGCCCTATTTCCCCATGTGTACTTGTGTGTATGATTTATAGGTACTATTCATTTTAAAATTGGTTCAGTATTGAGGGAGGCGGATGCAATCAGCAACCACGAAACAAGTTATAACGGTAGATATGAGGGCAAATGCGTTCTGTAAAAGTTTGTGCATTAAAAGTGCTTTTTTTCGCCACAGACCAGCTCAGATCGCCAGTGTAATCTCTGTCAACAGCATGCAAAGCCTCTCTCTTATCCTTCACTTCCTCTGGGCTGTGTGTGACTAAATCTCGCGGGATCTTTGCTTGTTGAAGAATGTATTTGTTGCAACGAGTGGGACAGCCGTTTTCTTAAGGAAGAAGTGTTTCAGGATTGGATGTCTTCTCTTCTTGGGCTGGTAGTAGTCATCTTGGGAAAAGTGTGCACTGTAGACCTGGTGGTCTGCAAGGCGCAGTGTCTGGACAGGAGTGTTAGCATCCAATTGTAGCACAATTAGCTATAAGTTCAACATCTCGCCGTCTGGCAAAGGCAGCCTATAAAAGCTGTATGGGGTGTTATGCGACACCATGTTCTTGCAATTCGGATAAGCACAAACACAATCATTGTAGTACAACTCTCAAGTGAACTCCGGGACAACTAACTCTCCTCTGACCGGCTCTCAGCACGACTCTGTTTTCTTCCGGCAACAAACAAAGATTTCGTCACACACAGCCCAGAGGAAGTGAAGAGAGAGTCACTGCATGCTGTTGACAGAGATTACGCTGGTGATCTGAGCCGGTCTGTGGCAAAAAAAAAGCACTTTTAATGCACAAACTTTTACGGGACGCATTTGCCTGCATATTTGCCGTTATAATTCGTTTTGCAGCTGCCGGTTGCATCCGCCTCCCTCAATACTGAACCAAATTTAAAACGAGTTGTACCTATCAATCATACACACACATACACATGGGGGAATAGGGCCCAGCTTGAAAAATACCGAAGTTATCCTTTAACCCCCCCCCCAGAGGAAGCAGGTGAAGAGAACTTGCCATTTTGATTAGCAAAGCATTCCTAAAACTTTTTAATCTAGTTTTTGAACAATACCCACAATTACCAGGGTGCCCTGGTTCAAGTATCCGGTGTTATAATGTAAGTGAATTTAGTGAAACCTCTGTTTTAATCCTTCCATATCTTCGCCCAGCCTTTGTGTGGCTGAATTCTTTTCTTGGCTTTAAGGACACGGCTGTACCCTAAATTGGTTCAGCTTCTATCTTTCTTTTACTGTACTGTAAAACCTATTCTGTTTAAATTGAAAACTCATCAGACAGTAATCCTTTGCAGACAATAACAGGGGCAGGGTTCCTCAAAAGTTCAGTCTGAGGTCTTATATTTTATGTATTTCCTACATTTTTTATTCTAATTTCCATTCAAATTTCTTCTGCTCATGGACAAAACTTTTTTTGTTCTTCACATTCATGCTTGGGTATTTGACAAGTTGTCCTTAAGGCAGGTCATCCTCCTCTGCCAAGCCTTGTTTTTTTTTCGAGTACCATACACTCTTAGAAATTAAGGTGCTAACTAGAACCGTATAGGGTATTTCGACTTATCCCCATAAGGTTTCTGGGAGAACCCTTTATAAAGGTACCACCTGGAACCCTTTCAGAGGGTTCTACCTAAAACCCCACATAAAGGCTTATCTGTGAAAGGTTCCACCCAATGCCCCCAACGAAAGGTTCTGCAGAGAATTCTTCTATTCAGTGGTGTAGTGGTTCCAGCCAGAACCCTCTCTGAGGAGATCTATCCAGAGCCTTTCCACCTCATAAGGGTGCTAACAAGAACCTGCCAGGGATGTCTTCAAGAGCCCTGTTATGTTCCAAGGGTTTGATCCAGAATCCACCCAGGGAGTTCCTTTTTATTTCAAGGTTTTCATCCAACGGGTTCCACTGAGAACCTCATTTATATTCCAAGGGTTTCATCTAGAACCCTCCTGGGTGGATATACAAACTTTTTTGACAATGACAAGGCAAAACCGACATTATTAAACACTGCATGTGACAAAACTTAAACCACTGGGTCCAAAAGAGTGGGCATGATGGGAAATGTGAGCAGTCGCTACAACATACATTATGAGCCATTTGAAACGTGGGTAAACATTTTTAATATTTGAAGGCGAGGATCTTTTAAAACCCATGCTCCCAATAATCCTTGAAGAACTCTTTGGATAGGTTCTTTGGATAAAAATGGTTCAGTTGTGGAAGTTCAATTTTGGACCCAAACACAAACACAACCAGGAAACTGAGAATGGTTTGCGATTTGTAGATGGCAGGCTGAAGGCTTGGAAGAAGTGGTCTGGATACTGGCTGGGGAGGGCTGGGCTTGATGGAGTAGAGCAGGCAGAGGAGCTGATGGCTGAACAATCCAAATTCAGTGGCAGAAGATGGAGGCAAAGCTGCTCATGACTGGTTTTCTGGTGGAGCTGGTGTAGAGAATCTGAGGCACAGAGAAAATGAATGAGCGGACATCCAGAAAACACCAGAAACACAAACCATCAAAAATTCTGAGAAAAAGGCCTTGACATCTGGGCCACATAGGAGGGTGTCTGAGTCGGGGGTTTTACACCGCAGTGGCTTGATTGGTGGATGAGATGCAGGCGAGCAGGATCAGCAGCCGCAGTCATTCAGGTGGTCTGGCAGGAGGACAGAACCAGCGGGCCACGCCCAGCAAACACACAGAGACAGACTGAGAACAAAAATGAAACACTGGGGAGGGGAAACAACAGGAAACACAAGGACAGGGAGAGCAAAACCAAAACCCTAGCAGGTTCATAGTGGAACCTTCAGTTTTACAAATAACTGTCGAAAAACTTTTTTCAAGTAGAAGCTCAGCCAGGATGAACCCTTTCTGAACCTTTATTCCTTCCTTCCTTTATTTAAGAATGACAGGGCGATCAGTTTCATCCACGTGGTTTTAATTCCAAATGTCTCTGATCTGTTGATCTAAAATATTTAACAACTACTTACAAAGCAATTTTAGCAACGCCTTTCTGACATAAATTTAACAGGACTAATAGGATTGACAGCCATGCTTGCGGTTCTGTGAGGTACAGTGTTTACCATGTTCATCATATTAGTTTAGTGTGTTAACAGGCTGACATTTGCACACAAGGTATGGCTATGGCAAACGAGAATGTCAGCGTTGCAGGTATTTGGTCATAAATGTATAAATGTACATTGATATTGTCCAACATTGTACCAAGAGCTGTGCTGGCATGGTTACAGAAGTACACTTTGTCTCCCATTACACCATCTGCCATTATAGCAAAATCCTTCCAAACTCTATCTTCTTTGACTCTTGATGCTCATATAAAGACAGCTTGGCTTTCCGAAAGTGAAAATCGGTGTCACAAATCAAGCGAAACTAGACGTTTTCATCATCCACAATCTGCAATCGAATTCATTTTACACAGCTGTAACTCGCTTTATTCCTGCTTAAGTCAAATGCCTCCTAACATCTGGCAGCCGTTAGGATTTTAACTGACGCTAACAGAAGAAATCATTTCACCATTTCCCGTTGGCTTCATTATTGATAGGTGTTTGTCAGCACAGATGGATTGAGTGGCTTCCTGCTGAGTGTGTCGGCTGAAACACAGCCATGAATTCATGATGCACTTATCCCTGAGACCTTTATGTCATCCCCGCCCTCTGTCCCGTCTTTTCTTGTCTCTTTTCGAGCTGAACTGTAAAAGCACACATCTCTTGTTCTGAACCTCCCCGGCCCTTAGAAGCTGAAGCACTCCTGATGAATGCATTTCAAAAGGAGCTTTCTCTATGGATTATATGTAATCAATAACCTCTTTGGTGTGCCCCCTTCACCTTGTGTGATTCTGTGTATTTTGTCATGTTTGTTATATACTTTGCTCCTCAAAATGTTGACAAGGCTTTAAATAATTTCAAACCTTGGGGATCAAAAGCAGGGTGAAAACTACAGGGAAGACAGGATGAAAAATATGCTGCTTCTGCCGTGCATTTTTTTTTTTTTTTCTGTATCTTGATCATCATGGATCATGCGTAAAAATTAGGCTATTATTGATGTATGATTCATGCAATGAGGGTGACTCATCACTAATTCACTTTAATAAGGATTCTGGCAGGCATGCTATCCTTGCCATCACCATCGCAGCATGTTGGCGCAACATCATAAACTTCACTCACTTCAACTTAAAGCTACTGCAAGGAGTTTTTTTCACTGGTTATGAAACAGTCTGAGTTTAATAGTGACGTCTCTATATGACCTACAAAAGAAAACAAGACCATCAGCGAGAAGATCCGCTATTTCTATGTTGTTCTTAATGCCTGCCACGTGGTCAGAGTCTCCTTGAAATCAAATGAAATTAACCTGTGGTTTCCCAGCCAAAGTCAAAATGAGTTGTTCATTAGCTAGTTAAAATGAACGTAATTGATGTAATATTTTGTGGTTATGTTAATTGAAACACTACCGCTTTTGTCCACAGGGGCCTCCAAAACTGACAGAATGTGGAAGTTCCCTGTAGTAGCTTTAAAGATCAGAAACGAACAAACTTTCTCAGTCCCACACATGCTGCACGGCAAATTAACATTATACATTTATCTGATTTGTAGTCAGAGTACAGATATGTCAAAAAGACAGCTTTATCACAAATTTTTGATTTGCCAAAAACTCTAAGCCAATCAACTGTGAAGAGCAATCAGAGCCAGAGGCGTCCGCGTTGTTATTGGCTGGTTTGTTGATACTTGACCCTCGCATTTGATGTCTTAATTATTGTGCTCATCTGTATGTAAAGGGTAACTTTAACAGCTGTTGATGAAGACTCAACCCTTTGCAGGCAGCCTGACGTGCTCTGCTTTTCATTTAATGCTCAAACATTTGGCTGTTTTGTTATTCGACGTATCTGTGTCTTGTTTGTGCAGTGCTACGTGCCCCGCTCTAGTTGGCTGCATTTGATCATACTGTGATGTTTGACGTGGCAGTTTGATGTGGTCATTAACTGATTATTATATATCAGATATATTGACAGAAAGTGAGGCCTACAAGCTTGCGTGCTGTTTCTTTGCAGCAAGGTCACAATCTGTCCTGCCTCCCACTTCCCTTAAAAAAAAAAAGTGAGCTACCCTGAAAGCCATGGTGTTATTCTCACACTGATCAAAAGCCCTGATAAAGATCACTGCTGTTTAATAAAAGTATAATGGAAATCAGCCAAAAGTGAAGGAAAAGTTCAAACAAAATCAAACTAAAACCTACACACAGTTAGGCTATTAAAGGGACAGTTCATGTCTTCTTGATGTCTTCTCTACAACATAATGGGACAAAATGGCACTCAGATTGTGGTGCTCAAAGTGCCAAAAAAAAACAAAACAAAAAAAAAAAAAACTACTTTCTGTCTCCAGTAGAATCTTCCAGAACTACTTTCTTTTCAATTAGAAATAAAGAAGTTCCTGCATGAAACTGCTCACAACAAGGTCTGTGGATTATCTTGAGTATCTGGTAGATTAATTAAAGATTAAAGAGACAATGGTTTTGAATTTTTAAATTTCTTTTTCTTTTTTTTTTTGATCCCCCACTAGACTTGTGCCATTTAGCCCCATTATACTGGAGAGAAGGCAGACATCTCTGTCGGTGATGTCTCCAAAAAAAAATCTAGATGTATAAATAGCATATGAAAAAATTTTTTTTTATTGATTTTGAAGTGAACTGTCCCTTTAATACAAATAAAAAAAACATAGAGGAGTTTAATAGAATCAGTTAATCTTTTCTCATTAACTTGACGTAAATATATGAATGAGTTTTATTCATTCAAGTTCATTCATTTGAAGTCTTTTTACTTGAAATAATAAGTTGAATGAACGAGTTCAGAGTTCAGTCAACTCATTAAGTATCCAAAGAAACATGATCAGCATATAGGCAGACTTCCCAGCATGCATTGCTTGAGAGTTACAACTCTCCTGGTGAAGATCAGCATAGATTTCAACCCCTAACCCCTTACACTTACATTTTAATTTATTCACTGGGAGTAGTTTCATATATTGTTCTGTCTTCCGGTGGTGGAACAAAGTAGCTCCAGCAGGAGCAGCTGCAGCTATGAACTGACTCTTCAAACTGATGAAACGTACAAGGAAGTCAAATTTGTTTGTGATGTTTGTCAGTGTGACTGACGAGTTGTTGGTTCAACTTAACATTTTCAGCTCATTGAAAGTTTTGTCAAGTAAAACGCAATTATTTGACTTCATTTGTTTTGAATCATTACATAATTAACTCAACTTGTCTTTTCAAATTCAGTCAATTTAAAAAATTTAAGGCAGCCTGACACTCACTTTTTTTAAGTTAACAAACGGTTTAGTTTTTACAGCGCACTACATTAAGAAGTTGCAAATACATTTTGACCTACTACCCTTTAAAGACAATTTTCAGTGTCAGTCAGTGTCTGACACAAAACAGGCGCTACTAACGAATATATTACAGATGACCTTTAAGTCTCCAAGTCTAAAGTAAATTTAAAAAGGTCAGAACTAAAGGTCAAAAAATGAAATCTCTATCAGTTTTTTTCCCCCCTTTAAAATTAGTTATATAAGAGTGTTTCCTGAAAAGACATTCAGTTCTATTTAGAGCTGCGACGATTAATTAATTATTAAATTAACTGTCAACTATTTTGATAATCGATAAACTGGTTTGAGTTATTTTTAAAGAAAAAAGTCAAAATTCTCTCATCTCAGCTCCCAGCTTATATGTGAATACTTTTTGGTTTCTTTGGTATCTTTGGGTTGTGGACAAAACAAGACATTTGAGGACATCGTCTCAGGCTTTGGGAAATACTGATCGACATTTTCACTATTTCCTGATATAGTGATTGTTTGTGATTAGTGATTGTTGTTTGGTCTGATTTATAGACCAAACAACCACTAATCAATCAGAAAATAATCAAAACAGTCATTAGTTATGAAGGCATCTAGTATAAGTGTAGGTTTATGCTCTCTACCACTCTTGTAACAGCTTGTATAAACTGGTATTTTCTGCTCTCCAGTAGAGAGACATACAGTGTTATTTAAAGACATTTCCAAGTAGGAGCTTGTACTGTAGAGGGGCCTGGACTTTTTAGGAGCTGTGGGCCTCTGAGAGATGAATTGTCTAACAGACAAAGGTCTATTAGAAAGATGGGATGTGAGACAGCTCAGTGCTGAGCCAGATACCCACCTTAGTGCTTAAGTGAGTCGATTAAAATTTCATGATCAAATCTCAAATGCTGCGCTAAGGTCTAAAAGAAGTAAGAGTGAGAAATCTCCTGGCTGCATCCATTTAGTTTTTTTTTTTTTTTTAGTTTAAGGGGAGGGCCGGTGATCTGGGGTCATCTTGCTGACCTGCAGGGTGATTCAGCCGCCATTGTACGAGTTGTCAAAAGGATTCTGAATCAAAATGTTCCTGCGCATTTAATATTGATTGCGCTGACCCTGAAGGCATCAGTCAGAATTGCTTGATTGAAAAGACACAATAGAGCAGCAGAGCCAAAAGATGACCACATGTATCTTCAGTCTTAATCAGGTGCATTCATGTCCGTTCTATTTTCACAACCCTCATAAGAGTGATCATTAGCCCATAAGACATTTTAATGCAAATAGTCCTAGGATTAAAAAAAAATAATAATAAAAAGCCCTCATCCTTTTTTTACATAAATCTAAATAATCGTGGGTCAGTGAACAAGCTGTGAGATTGCAGACATATCTAAAGTTCATAT
The DNA here is from genome assembly GCA_027495735.1 of Lutjanus campechanus. Taxonomy (NCBI): domain Eukaryota; kingdom Metazoa; phylum Chordata; class Actinopteri; order Lutjaniformes; family Lutjanidae; genus Lutjanus; species Lutjanus campechanus. The sequence goes on along the minus strand of JAJHUR010083399.1, from coordinate 32,759 downwards.
TCTGCCTTGAGAAATGTTTAAGTAAAACAGCAGTCTGGATGAATTAATCAAAAAAATACAAAAGCAAAGAAGCTTGGGGTGGTTAAAACTGCAGCTATAATGTGCAAAGATGTCAAGGTAATATTGCATCTTTATCTTCTTTGTATGAATAATGCACAAAATAGAAGAAACTTGCAGACATGACATTTGCGAGTGAATGTTCATGCACCATATATTTATAGCGCCCTGGTTACCTCGGCTGAAATTGGTTCTTGCACACTACAGTGCAAAATAATGTGTGTGTGCATGTGCGTGTGTGTGTGTGTGTTTCTCCGGCGATGAGGCTGTGTCAGTGCCGGCTGTGGTTTGTTTGGGTGAACCAACAGACTTTATCTCTCGCTGCCAGAGATAAGTCTGACAAAGTGCCACAGGTGAGAGCGGTCAGTGGTGTGACATGCCTTCTGGTCCTGAAGACGTGTCATTTCCTGAAAGAATCGACTGGTTTCAAACACTGTCTGCCAACGGCGTGTGCAGATGCAGAGCGGCACGACTCAGCTAGGTAGAAGGCAAACTAGATATTGGACATTATTATCGGCTGTTCTCAACCGTTTCACAATGTCCAGTGAGCATTCCTGATATTGATATGGTCAAAGTGAAATAGTTAAAATTTACAGGAGCTGTATAAACATAAAACTGGAATCTTTTTTTTTTTTTTTTTTGGCCACTTGGTGGCAGTACAGCAAACTGTTACATATTGTCATCTTACTCTTAGTTGTTTTGGAGCATGTGTCAGCAAAGTTGTCTATCAAAACCTTCACTTTTCTTTTTGCTTTGTTTTGGTCTCCACCAACTCTTTGTGCTCTTAAGCTGCACAAAGTGCAACTATGTTCACCAGCTTGTCATCAACTTTATCTGGCCGCTGTTCAGCACTTGACAGTTGGCATATAGTGTTGTACTGCACAGATGGGCTCTTAGCTCATCTGGATCTGCCTGTATGCATAAGTCATCCACCCGCCACCTTCCCAAGCTAATTATGTTCTCCAATGTAGCGCAAGCTTTCCAGATGATTTCTTAATTGTGTGTATAGTAACAGATTGCTTTGAGTCATTTTAAACATCTCCATACATGCAGTAATGTCACTGCAGCAAATAGTGTTCATTTTTAAGCAGAAAAGCTAAAAACTTTATAAACTTGACGAGACAGAGGAAACTCTCCAGAGGAAACAAAATGAGAGAATCAATGAAGTTGCACAGCTGTGCCTCATGCGTAAATGCAAACACAACATCTCTCTGAGGGGATGCACCCTATTTCCCACCTACACCTCTATCGGTCCCTTTAGGCTATATTAGTGTTTTCTTTAACAATTTACTTTAATGATTAGAATGACTGCTTTCAGTTGTTTCCACACGCGAAATAATGTCACAACAGCAATTTAAGCAGCAGCAAAACTAAAAACTGCAGTAAAAACAGAGCAGAGGAAACAGAATTAGATAATCAAAGAAGTTTTGTTGCCGTGCCTCGTGTGCAGATGTGCACACAGCATCTCTTCCTCTCTGAGGAGATACAGACAATTTCCCACCTGCAACCCATCTGCTGTTTATCAGAATGTTAATTTTTATGACTTGGCTTGTGGATTAATCGCAGTGCCCGTGTTTGTGTCTGAAGTCTGTGCATCAGTAATACAGTGGGTTAATCAGAGCTTTTTCAAACTGCTCCCTGCTGTGTCTGGAAACAACTTTGATGAGCGGAGACAGTGAAGCAAAACAGTTTTTCAGAATGTTAAATTGAAAAACTGAACTTAAAGATGCTAAAATATCTACATCTACATTAAATTACTTCTCTTTTTTTTGTTGCTACTACTGTCATTGTCAGCTGTTTTCACCTCTCATTAACCCATTACGCTTCCTGCCCAGCACCAGATGACAGGAAGACAAATTACCTTGCTAAGAGGTGGTGGAGACCAAAATAGAGTCAAAAGAAGAGTAAATATTGGACTTAAATATGCATGGTGGTCAAAAACACAACTCCAAATGAATGCTTGCTAACATGTGCATCAACTTAAAAAGTGCTATGTGAGTGTTCACAGTTTGTTTCCATGTGCACTGTCCGCAAGAGGTCAAAGGTTTGTTAGATTTGTGGGTTGTAAAAGCAAAACAATGAACTGAAAGATGGTAAAAAGATACTGATAATATTGAATAGAGCTTGAAATACTTAGATAAATAAGCACTCACAAACATAGTTGCACTCCCTGAGAAAAGACTGAAGAGCTGTATTTCACTATGATGTGAAAGCCTTCAAACGTCAGGCTAGTTGGTCCACACGGAGACTGAACCTGCTGCCTTGGCATTAGTACAGAAGCACCACATTCAAGCTAGCATACATAAGAGAGCTGCTGCTCCAGCAGATGTTCAGCGAGGAGGTCCAGACAACATGGCGGTCAGGGAGGTCACCGTCAAGTGAGCGCAGGCTCTAATCTGTTCAATGTTGCACAGCTCAACCAGAGAATCACTAACTGAACATCCAGACTATTATACTAAACTTACCGGCTCCTCCGTTCAACCCCTCAGCCATATTGTTACACTGAATTATTAAATCAAGGTAAAGCTGGTGAAGTGGAACAAGCAATTAGAAACTCAATCAAAAAGTAGCTCAAATCTCAGTCTGCTCATTTGTATTAAGACAGTTTAGTTGCTGTACATCATAACGACGCTCTGCGGTATTCAATTTAATGCACTTCAGTCTTTATTGTCCCACGTGGGCCCATTTGTTCTGTAGGGCACGGCTTAGAAGACGGCTTTGAAGAGGTTTCACACATTCTTAAAGGTATCATGTCTTCGCTCTTTCTATTCATCATTAAGCTAATGAGGACTTTTATAACAGGGTCATAATTTGAAAAAGATCAGAAAAGTATTAGTCCCTAAAAAGCAATTCTCCGGAATGAAAGTAAAAACCCGAATCATTAGGTTGGTGAAGATAATAGTTTTTGAAGAAACATAATAAAGGAGTCCTGTGTGTGGGCGTGTTTTGGGCTGTGTTGATCTGCGCATGGGATGAAAATAACAGTCTTTTTGAAAAATGTTCCGTAAAGATGAAATAGACAACAAATAACAAGGACATCACTCACAATCAGGTTCTGAATGAGTAGTTAATACCTTTGTACCTTTGGCCTTCTTTTCGTGTGTGTGTGTGTGTTTTTTTTTTTTAAATCTATTACTTTCTACTGATGATAAATCTTGTATCTCGGCTCAGTTCAAAGCTTAAAAGTCATTGAATTTTCTCAGTTTGGTCTGATTAAACATAATTACAATGTTTGAAATAAAGTCAGGGTAAAGGAGAAATGTAAGAAAGAACTTTCGGATAAGACAACCTTTGCAAAGGGCTTAAAGTAACTAAGGGCTTTATTAATGGTTGACTAGTGCTTTTGTATTTGGATATATGGTTAGAAATGTTGGAGTCAGTACTCAGGGCTTTTTCAATTAAGCCTCTAAGTCAGCAGTTACAGCATAGTTCAACAGGCTTATTTGCTTTTTTTTCTAGAGTTTCATAAGTTAGAGGACTGATAACACTTCCATATCTGTTCAGTAAGTATGTGGCAGCCATTCTGCCCTCCATTCTGCGTTCTACACTTTATACAACAAGGCGCAACATTGCCACCTTGTACAGACTTTATAAAAAAGGTCTAATGGCTTCTAACAGATCCATAAAACATTAAAAAAAAAATTTGAATAAGCCATTAAGAAGTTACAACTTATGAACAATTAATTAAGGGCGTCTTCATGGAAGGTGGTACCAAAACTTTAGTCAAACTTTAACTCAAGGCATTTGCTATTTGCACCCTAGGCGGCACAGCCAATGTGGCTATTTACACCCAGGTACAGTATAGCCTAGCAAGGCAGCGTTAAGCACCCAGGTGTCTGAACCCAACTATTCTATTTACACCTGATGTGTAAATAGCCAGGGTGGCTGACAAAGCATGATCTTTTCCTAAACTTAACCAAATAGTTTTGTTGCCTAAACCTAAACTAACTGCGACTGAGCACCTAAAAGGATAATTAAGACTGTATATAATAATGTCTCAGGGTGGAACTCAAACCTCACTCTCCCTCTGGAAGAGTCCCGTGCTTATCCCATTCACCCACTACAGCCTCTTCTAATTAGTGACTGTGGAGAGCCAAACAGCTGCTGTGTGCCTAGTCTCACCCAGGTGCAAATAAACAATCTGTTTACTTAACCTTTCATATAAATGAGATACTATGGTTAGATTTTTTTTTTTGATTTTTTTTTTGTCCTATTTAGGACCATTTTATTGTGAAGGGTGAAGTTTTTCTGACCAGGTTTAAAAGATTATTAATGACATTCTGTCTGTTTGATTCCTCCACCCTGTCAGCTCCCTGCTAATGAAGGCTTTCATTCTGGAAAGAGAACACGCGTTTTCCCATAAAACTGCATGTAGGAAACTGTCAAAAGCTCAACTAGTATCTGGTTCCCTTCAAAGCCTGAAACCTTTTATGTTGAAAATTTCTGTATTCTGCAGATAAAATATTCAAACGTTTTCCAGCGTGCCCTTCTAGACTTTTTAAAAAAATTTTTTTTTTAAACTCCACTTCTCCCACTTTATAATTACCTTTTATTATGTCTTACACTCTGTACGTCCAGTGGAGGAAGACTGCTTCTATTATGTGCTGGTCACTTATTACTTTCTGTCAGATTTTCTTGACTGGGCAGTCCAGAGCTCAGTGGAGACTGTCCAAGCACAGTTTGATCCCGGGCCAGGAAGGACACGGGCAGGAAATTTAAGCTGTTCAACATCTCCGGCCACTTCATGACTTTTTAATGTTTTCTATTCTGTTTTATAATTCAGCAGCAGGACACTATACTGTCGGGAGCAGCTGATGTGTCATTAAGGAGGAGTTCAGATTGCAGGCCGACTGGCTTTTGACTCCATCTGCTGGTCACTTGGCTTTCATGTTAATACTGTATGTATACACTGTGGCTCTGTGAAGTGGGAGGAATAAAAGAAATACAGTGCAGTGATGTAAAATAGAAATCACTTCAAAGGAAAAGAGTGTGCAAGCGGGCAGAATTAATATAAAAAATGATGTCCAGCCCAGGCAGGCGAGAGCAAAGACTTGAGTGCGATCTCACACTGAGCTGTCTGGGTTTCCTCAGGTGACACCGCCGTAATCTCACAGCAGACATCACAGAAGGAAAGCCGCAGCTCTCTGCCTCTCCACGGTGCCACTGCGCTCTCCTTCGCCCCGCCAACGCACCATCAAAAATGCAAAACCGTGGCACAGAACCAAAAGTAGAACATGGCTCGTGGTGAGCGGGGATATCACAGTGGAAGAGATTAGTGCTGTTAGTGGGGGTGGGGGGGGGAGTCTTACAGTCAAGAGTACTGTATTAACAAAACCCCGCGGTGAGCACAGCAGGCTTTCATGAACGCGGGGAGACGAGGTGTTCTGACAAACAGTTGAGGAAAAGTAGAAGTAGTTAGAAATGACTGAGGGAGTCTTTTAGACTTACGTGTGTGCTCGTTAATTGACCTAAAAACCCCAGAACGGAAACAAATCACTGCCTGAAGAAAGAAAATGAATTACCGCCCGGGATTCAACCAATGCAAGACATTTTCAAAAAACATAATCCACTCCCAGTTCATTAAAGTTTCATTTGAAGTTCTAAACACCTGTCTGACAGCCGTTTCCTGGGAAAAATCCACCGCCACACAAAGTGATGCATTTCATGGGTTGGAAAATGAGCACTAAAATCCACAGTTGCTTTAAGGTAACAAAAAGAGCACCGCCTACAGGGACTAAACTTCATTAAAGGGATTCTCTGGAGATTTCTGCTATAAATTTGGGCGTCTAATAAGCTATATGAACAGATGTCTGCATATGAATGCAGAGTCTGTAGAGCAGGGGGAAGATTTTAGCATTCTTGTTCTGGTTTTCAATTTGTATTGGGAGTAGTATTGATTAATGTTTGAGCAGGCGTAGGTTGCAGGTGAAGGCTCTGTGTGACGAAGAAAAACGTATTGGCAGAAATGCAATCTTGGAACCCATCAGCCATTCTCATAGGCATCCCCACAGGCATTCTGGCCACTCAAGTTGCTAATCAGACTGTAAACAATGACCGGTGCACGAGAGAGGCCCAGATATTCATCATCCGGATATCCGCTGGCAACACTGGGAGCCCCGAAACATTGGCTGTTGCCCCCCCGATCACCAAACGATAGCTAATGGGTTCCGAGATTGAGAGTCTCACAAGAGACAGATTTTTTTAAAAAAGAAGAATGGTCAAAATGGAGGCAGCAGAATCCTGTTCCAACAATCAATCCTACGTTTCCCACAATGCAACCAGTAGCAAGCTTTTCTGACCCCTCCACCCCCACCCCGCGTGGTAATTGGCTCACATGTTACAAACTCCATGTCCTCAGTTTGTAACGTCGATTTGCTGTTCTGTCTTACATCTTAAGTCCAACCCAAGCCTGATGACATCACTATGACATCACCAGGGTTATTTCTTCCAGGCTCTTCCACAGTGTTTCTGCAGGTTTCAACTAGTTAAATTTAAGACTTTTTAAGATATTTAGCAGACCATTATGAATGCAACTTTAAATCTACAGTATTTCATGTCCATACTGACAAAAGAGGTGCAAAGGATATGAAGGAAAATCTGACAGCATGGGTGATTTTTTTGTTCTAGTTGTTACGGAGCGATCAATGAAATTTCTTTCCAAAAACACGTTTAAAAGTGAGACTGAGGTTGATGAAACTTGATGACTAAGTAACATTAACTTCATAATCCAATCGATTTCTAAGACCAGTAAAAAAATTATGTTCAAGACATTTTAAGGCCTAAAATTGTGATTATTGGATTTTAGACTTAAGACCCGTGGAACCTCTGCTCAAAAGCTACAGAAAACATTATTCGAAGGCAGAGTAGTACTCGCCTTAAAATTATTTGTTTTAATCAAGCAAACACCAAAATAAGAGATCTGAGCTTCATCTAAAATTGAATGGCAATATTTTATTAAGTTAGGAAATCAACACATTTAAGAAATTTAATTATATACACTGGTTCTACTGTATGGATTAAAAAAAGACAAAAATAAGCTTGACACACCAAGCTAATACATGTTATAGACTTTGCATTTCACATACCCATAAATAATGATCTTGGTTCAAATTATAATTACAATTTCATGTCATCCTCATGACTGCATGGATGATGTGCCGTTACCTCCCAATGTTTATTTGTTCACATCAAAATGATAATAATAAAAAAAGAAATCAAGAACACTGTCACTGAACTGTTCTTAAATATCTTAAAACTACGCTATAAAATACATAAAGCATATCTACCATGTGTTCCATGGGAAACAAAGAAAAGGCAATGGTTTAAGAAATCATTTCTCATGAAATATTGGTAAGCCTTAAAATAAACTTTCAAGCGATTTCA
>JAJHUR010083399.1:0-25299 GCA_027495735.1 Lutjanus campechanus | reverse complement strand
AAAAAGAAGAATGGTCAAAATGGAGGCAGCAGAATCCTGTTCCAACAATCAATCCTACGTTTCCCACAATGCAACCAGTAGCAAGCTTTTCTGACCCCTCCACCCCCACCCCGCGTGGTAATTGGCTCACATGTTACAAACTCCATGTCCTCAGTTTGTAACGTCGATTTGCTGTTCTGTCTTACATCTTAAGTCCAACCCAAGCCTGATGACATCACTATGACATCACCAGGGTTATTTCTTCCAGGCTCCTCCACAGTGTTTCTGCAGGTTTCAGCTAGTTAAATTTAAGACTTTTTAAGATATTTAGCAGACCATTATGAATGCAACTTTAAATCTACAGTATTTCATGTCCATACTGACAAAAAAGGTGCAAAGGATATGAAGGAAAATCTGACAGCATGGGTGATTTTTTTGTTCTAGTTATTACGGAGCGATCAAGGTTGATGAAACTTGATGACTAAGTAACATTAACTTCATAATCCAATCGATTTCTAAGACCAGTAAAAAAATTATGTTCAAGACATTTTAAGGCCTAAAATTGTGATTATTGGATTTTAGACTTCTTAAGACCCGTGGAACCTCTGCTCAAAAGCTACAGAAAACATTATTCAAAGGCAGAGTAGTACTCGCCTTAAAATGATTTGTTTTAATCAAGCAAACACCAAAATAAGAGACCTGAGCTTCATCTAAAATTGAATGGCAATATTTTATTAAGTTAGGAAATCAACACATTTAAGAAATTTAATTATATACACTGGTTCTACTGTATGGATTAAAAAAAGACAAAAATAAGCTTGACACACCAAGCTAATACATGTTATAGACTTTGCATTTCACATACCCATAAATAATGATCTTGGTTCAAATTATAATTACAATTTCATGTCATCCTCATGACTGCATGGATGATGTGCCGTTACCTCCCAATGTTTATTTGTTCACATCAAAATGATAATAATAAAAAAAGAAATCAAGAACACTGTCACTGAACTGTTCTTAAATATCTTAAAACTACGCTATAAAATACATAAAGCATATCTACCATGTGTTCCATGGGAAACAAAGAAAAGGCAATGGTTTAAGAAATCATTTCTCATGAAATATTGGTAAGCCTTAAAATAAACTTTCAAGCGATTTCATTAAGGTCATTTACAACAGGTAAAAGAGGCAGGGTTTTTACCATTAAAGCAGTCAAATTATACTAACATCTGCTACTTTGTTCAAAATATACAGAGAATAACATCGGTGCAAAACGCTTCAGTCAGAGCCGCTAGTGGCGTGTACCACAGTAAACAACTAAGCTGAATTTCACAGGTAAAATGGGCATGTTCGACAGGTGTGTGTGTGTGTGTGTGTTGTACAGTAGTGGCCTTTGTAATACAGTATTTCATCCAGTGTTCGTGACCTGTAGCTAATTTACTGCACAGCTTTTGTTACAGTGGTATGAGCATTCCTTAGTGTTCTTCTTTGTCTCTGCCTTTCTTGTCCTTCTCGTCCTGTAAGGCGGTGCCCAGCTTCTTGATGAGAACTGACAGAACCTTGTCCAGCGGGTCCATCACGCCCCTCTGCAGCCACTTGGGAATCGTAGTCCTGGCGTGGTGGAAGCCCAGCTTTTGCAAGATGTAGTCCACACCCACTGGATCGATCTTACGTCCTGTCCAGGAGATGAGCCTGAAGACAGAAGACATGTTTTGGTTTAGTCAACAGACATGTTAGCATCAATGTATTTTTATACCCATTTTGAACTATCGTATGAGAAAAGGTTGATGGAAACGGTGAGAAACTTTTTTTATGGAACATTTTTAAAGTGTAAAATGTTTTTATGCTTGCTTGAGGAGGTTTTTGTATTTTTTTGAAAAAGTTAATGCACTTAATGGAAGATGGAAACACCTTTTCTGTATAAGTTCTGATGGAGAGAACATTTAACTCACATGACCGATCAGCTGTTTCTGCCCTGAGAGAAGAGTCGACTGTCCCATGACAGAATAATTATTACTTGCCCTGCTGAAAAGAATTCCTGATGATCTCTCTACATGGTGACTGGTTTTGTTTCTTCTTCTTCAAGGTTTATTGGTGGCTGTTTCCAGTTCCCCAACCTCTACTTCTTCTACTCTGTTTATTTAACGTAGCTTATACCGCTCAGCTCTGATGACGCTACACTTTGCATTGCCTTGATTATTTGCTCTAATAAATAAATAAACAATATGACCTGATGGGAGCAACTTTTGCACATAGTGAGCACTTTAACTTTTAATACTATAAGTACATTACTAATACTTGTAGGTATTTTTACAGGATTTTCACATTGTGATATTACTACTTCTATTCAAGTAAAGGAATACTCTGAATGCACAGCTCAATGAAAAGCTTTCAGTCGCAGCTCAAAGTATAAAACCTCAGTGTCAGGACAAAAATACACAAACACAACAGGCTTGATGAAAACAGCGTGAAATGGGATTCAAACAGCAGAAATAATCTGCCTGAATTTTATGTTATTTCTACTACAAATAACAGAAAATGGGATACCATTCACTTTTTACTCTGAGTTAGTTTGAGTTTAGTCTCATTTTGATTTCATTTTTGTTTCCGTTTTTGATTCTTTTATATATTTAAGCTTGATTTTGAATGTTTTTCTTTGTTTTTCTTTACAGATGATTACATACAAAACAGATTCATGCTGAAAAAGGCCCACGTTTTAAGTCAGAATGACAAATGATTTGTGACATTCTCTCAATAAAAAAAAACATAAATTGAAAAAAAAAAAGACATTCTCTAATAGTCTAAACAATGTGACGCATGACAGCTTTGTCTATGTGTGGATTTGCGTGTATGGTCTGTGCGTCACTGTACAAATCTGGTTTGGCAACAAGGTCACAGATGCTTACAGTGACACAAATGCTCTTTTCTGTTTTCTCCTCTGATGGTTTCCAATGAACATTATACACGAACGAGCATTGTGACTCAGAGTCCCGTCACATGTGCAGGGTGTGTGCGTCTGAAAACACTCTGCTGTGCGGCAGAGCGGAGCTGACCTGAGAGTCGGTTCCAAGTGCCAGGTGTTGCACATGAACTCCCTCCAGTCCACCGTGGTGTAGTTGATGCTGTCGTCCTTGTCCTTGTCCGCGGAGCTTTCATCGTGCAGGGCCGTGGGGCTCTTCTGTCCCGGCCGAGCCGCGAACATCCGCGGGGCGAAAAGGGCTGGGGGACACAGGGGGGGAGAAGAGACACGATAAGGCTGTCACTGCCTGGATGTTTTCTTTTTTAACATGGCAAACACATTCAACAACACCCAGAAGTAGAACACAATAAAGCACCTTCAGAGTATAGATCCAGACTCTATTCACATTCAAATAACCATCTGCCCCACTTTAATTAATCGGGTTTAATCAAACCCCGATGAAAATCTTCACCGCGCGCCTCTGTTCTCCTTCTATTCAGCTGCAGAAATCAACAGAACAAAGTCCCGGCACTGTTTTAATTGTCATGAAGAATGCGAGGTTGCCAGAATAAAGAGTGCTAATTTGTTCCTCTCTGACAATGGGAAGCCCATTAAAATGCTGCCTGCATTGGGCGTCCCTGACCTCCCCGCTGCGTGTGGAAATAACACTCAGCTTCCTGCGTCTCATGCTGCTCTGCAAAATGTGTCCGACAGCATACAAACAGCTTCACAGGTACAGAGGCAGACAGATGTGGTTCATCTGGTTATTTCTCCTCGGACAGTTTGATAAGTCGTTTTCTTGACGTACTGTACAGTACAGCGCCGTGTCTGCGACTATGAGGGCGTTTTCACTCGTGAATCAAATTTTCATCGCTGCACCTGTTGTCGATGACTCATGGATGTGTCCCACAGAGCACGGACACTTGATATGACTAAACATTGATTGTTTTCTCGCTGACTGAAAACCGTTTTTTGATTAAAAAATGAATGAATTGTTGTAAAGACAAAAACCTTTCTCCTTCTCCTTCAGGTAGGCGGACACCAGGTCGTGAAGAAACATGATGAGCTCAGCGTCCATGGTGACACAGATGTGGTCTGTGAATTCCGTCACCACGCTGCACTCCACTTTGGGTTTGCTGTTAGAGTCTGGAACAAAGAAAAACAACAGAATTTACTTTTAAAGTAGAGCTACAGTGATTACTTGATAAATTGATCCCAAGAAAATTAACTATCAACTATTTTCACTTTTTAAACATTCAACAAATATTTTATGGTTATTTCAAACCTATGAAATTGAAACATATAAATGTTTATTTTTTATGACCTCTCAAGGCCCACCTTCAGGGCCTCTATGGCCCAGTTTGGGATTCAATTGTGAAAGTAACTGTCAGATTAATCCAGTAGTTGGCAACCTTGACAATCAAAAGAGTCATTTTTGGCTAAAAAAGAAAAAATATGTCTACTATTATTACATGTTTTATGTGCTTCAAAGACTTTTCTTTTTTGGATTTGGCATCAATAGACTCAAGACTATCCACAGGCAAAACTAAGAAGAAAAGGAGCTGAGCTGTAGACGCAGGCTATGACACATATTTTAGTTTATGAACTCTTAAACATTTCTTTTTATTTGGTGTAGAGGCTACACATTTTTACAATAAGAGAATCACTTTAGGCCTACAACAATGATAAATGAAAATTACAATGTTAAAATAAAATAATATAAAATAATGCAGGCTTTTGCACCCTCGTAGCATGCTTGTGGGTGTGACTTTTTGCCATACTTTTTGGTGCATCATCACCATGTACAGTATATACAACCAACGTATTTATGATGAAATTGCCTACTAGAGCACAAACTTGTTTACATTATCACAAAGTTCTTCACAGATAGCCTCTTTATTTCGCTCTACACGTGACACAGATGAGTGCATTTTACTTTAACACATACAAGATCTTGAATTAATGCAAGATTTGGTGTGTAGAAATGCAGGAAATTCATTTTAAAGTACTTTTTTTTTTCTTCAAGGGGAGGACCCCCAGACCTGCATTTATCATTCCAAGTTTGGCCCCCCACATTTTAAAACATAACCCGGCACCCATGAATGCCGTCCATGGCTTTGCTGCCAACAGCGCCGAGGTCTCTCTCTCTCTCCTCTTGCACCATGTACAGGCAGCCAAGGCGGGAAGCTTTTTTTCTCTCATTCTTTCCCTCCAGATCTTTGGATTAGCATGTTTTTATAGCTTGTAAATATGTAAATAGTTTGTTTGATCTTCTCCCCGTCTTTGTAGATTTTTTAAAAACTTTTTCACTTGAAAAATGTCCCTGCAGTGAGTTTGTGAGTATTTGACTAAAGATTTCTCTATCTATCTTTTATACGGCTTACGGTGATCTCTCCCTCGCTGCAACCGACACAACCGCTCGTCACGGTAGATCGCTCTCAGTGTTTCAATCTGTCAGAATGATGGACGGCCTTCAGATTTATCTGCCCTAGTTAAAAAAAATATTCCCTCAATGACCTCTGAGTCCTACCTGTTAGAGAGGGCTCATCAGGATCTTGCACGTGGATGGACTTGAAGTCCAGTTGCATTCTGGGTAGAGCAAAGATTGTCTCGGTTTCGTGGTTGTAGCTGGAGGAGCTGCGGAAGCTGCTCAGCAGACTGGAGCTCTTGGCAGCCGAGCCGCTCTCTTGGTTGTTGGCTTCCACGTTCCTGAGCAAGTTCAACTCTGAAACAAGAGATAAGAGGCGTCAAAACTCTTCTGAGCTGAAGGTCATGTTCATACTTCTCTGCTTTTCTGCTTTGTTAAATACTATCTGCACCTATTTTACATTTAAGATAACAGGCAGCAACTGAAGAGAAAGTCAGACAAAAAAAAGCTCTTTTGGGAAAACTTCTTTTGCTCAGAGCTGTCTGAAGTTAAAAAAAGTTTGAAGTTTGAGACATTTACACTCAGTTGCTACTTTATTAGGTAAACCTAGCTAAAACTAATGCTGTCTCAGACACCAACTCTGCAATAAATTCTAATTTCATGACAGTTATATCAGTTTTTTGTCGATTTTGCTTGTGCTGTTGACCTGCACTGTGTTCTACTAAGAGGTGTTTACAATAATTTTTCTATCACATTTACATAGGTGAGAGTAGTATCATGGACTTTACATACAGTATGTATGATTAATTCTGATGTTATCAACAGATTGGTCAGGTGGGAATGATCCACATTTTAAGGACAGATTCAGGTTTTTTTCAAGTTAATCTGAAGAAGACTGGCATGTCCAGATATACAGCACATTACAACAGTTTTTGATTGCTGTAACTGTTCCTCTCGTTCACACTGGCTGTCAAGAGATCCAGTTTGAGTGCACATGTCGGTGTGTGAATAGTGTTTTAAGATAGACATGTGAAATGTGAACTGTTATGACCTCTCAAGGATGCAGATTTCATTCTAATTTTGGGGTAGAAAGTAGTAAAATCAAGTCTTGGACTTATATGCATGGAGAGGGTGCGCTGTAGTGCTGGACCAGTCATGAATTGACTGGGCCTGCACTACAGCATTTAATTTCACTGGACAGGAAAGTGATATATTCAAGTCGTACCACTACGGAGAATAGACCAGGGGGACAGAAACAAAGCCTTCAAAAAGTGTTGTGTTTGTGTGTGAATTATTTCAAAAGAAAAACAGCACAGATATATAAAACACTGCAACAGTTTTTGGTTGCTATAGTTATTCCTTCTGTTAATTACTGTCGCTGAGAGATCCTGTTTGAGTGCACAAGTCGCTGTGTAAATGGTGTTTTAAGACACGCATGTGAACTCTTATGACCCCTCAAAGATGCAGATCTCATTTTAATTTAGGGGGAGAAAGTGGTGAAAGTTAGCCCTGGAATCATCTGCTTGGAGAGGGGGGTGCTGTAGTGCTGGACCAGTCATATATTGACTGGTCCAGCACTACGGTGCTTGTTTTCACTGGACAAGACAGAGGGACAGTGAGAAAACCTCCAAAAAGTGTTGCGTTTGTGTCTGATATATTTCAAAAGTTGAGTAAGTTTCTATTAAACATACATTTTTAATTACATCATTTATTTCGTAATAATATACTGAAGGGTACAACTTCATATCTTTGAAAGTTGAGGGGGTGGGGGGACATTTCCCCTCTGTCCCCCCTACGATCTGTGTCTAAGCCCGTCCCTCTCTGCCAGCAGTGGTGCAGCTGAGCTCTTCCTGCAGTAGCTGGCAGTCAGGGAGGATCATTAACCTAATGTGGTGGCATCTGTGTGGGTACCCACTAAAGCTATAAGTACCTGCCTGTTCTCACTGTTTCTCTTCTCTCCTCGGCTCCACATATCTAGGTTTTAGTTCGTTTTGACCTTTTGCTGCCGTCAACACTCACATACACACTAATCCACACATTCTTCCATGTTGGGTTATTTTCTAATAAAATGCTAAACTGGCACTTGAGCCTGACTTGTCTCCTCTCTCTATGCCAAATATATTCGGCCAGTTTGTGGCAGAAATTATCCATTTACCAACCTATCCTCTATATGTATCCTTATACACTGTTTTTTTCAGTGTCATTATGAAGTTCAGTATTTACACTATGAGTCACGGCAGGCCAGCACAGAGGTGACTTGAAATTTTGGGAAGAAGACAGCATCCTGACAGCAGGATACAAAACAAAGCGTTTTAAGGACACACATGGCAGGCAAAAAAATGTGTTTTTTTTTCATCCACTGGTCAATTTAGAGATTTTGGGCTATTACATGTGTTCTTTCAGACTTGTGAACAGAAAAAGTCCAAACATTTAGTTTTTTTGTTTTGTTTGTTTTTTTGCTACATTTTGAATATTTGGACAAAACCAGTTGCAACACAAACACAATGTTCAGATTTATGTTTTTAAATGTATTCAAAAAAATCACAATTTGCATTAAACAGATTTTAAAAAAAGGGTTACCTTCATTCCTCATGGCAGTGACATAGTTGAACCATTCTTTAACAGTGGCGACTCCATGTGGGGGGTTTTCATGTCTCCGGCGGGTTATTTTAGTTATGGTGGCCATTGGGCTTTCAAGAGCACCACAGGGTTTGGTCACCATGGTGTTATGACCAAGATGGAAATCCAGTGTCTGAACGATGTAGGTAGAATCATCTTTGGAGCCTGGAGATAACAGAAGCAAAAGTAAGGATTACAGTTCCAAACCCAAGTGTTTAAATCCAAATCTGTGATCTAACTGTGCTGCTAAAACATATTTTCACAACTGATTTTTTTTTTAATTATTATTACGTAATTATTTTTTTCATTCTGTTTAAGCAGTAGAAGTCCCTGAAATTAATATTTGTCTCACCGTCCTCCCAGATCTTCTGTGCCTCAGTCCAGAAGGCGATGTTGGGCTCCTCCAGGTGGAAGAGAGCCCACGACTTGGAGCGGAAGTTGGGCCCGTGGAAGCAGGCCAGCGTCATGTGATTGCCATGGAGGCTCATTGAACCGCCCAGCTGCACAGCGTCCTCAGGCAGAGGCATCTGGAAGAGGGAGATGTGGCAGCCGGCGATTACCTTCAGCACCCCGGGCCAGTGGCGGTGATGGGCTGCATCCATGTCTGTGTGACAGAGACGGTCAGGAGACACAAAATGAGATGTGGGGGGGTTGGTGGAGGCAGACAAATCAGTTCTGACCTGAACATGAGAGATGCTGCTGGTGCTGGCAGGATCAGCTCTTATGTTGTTTTCATCCTTATATGGCCTCCAATCTTTTTAATTGCATGCTACTTGTGCTTTTTTGTTTGTTTTTAATTATCTCAGGAGCATGTTTGATTACATTCTGTTGTTGAAGCACCTTGTCAACTGTTTGAAAAAGTAGTATACAAATTAAGCTTATTAGAATTACAAATCATTTCACTTTCTACAACCAGCACGACTGCCTGAGACACTTGCTGTGCCACAGCCTGAATTAAAGATTTCACCCAGCAGCAGTAAAGAAAAAGAGGCTTGCTTACAAAGCTCTGCTGCTCCTTTCTCAGCGTTGATGACGGGGGTTTTGGGGGGAAGGTAGGGCCCGGGGCCCCAGGTGGACAGGGCCCGCTTGCTGGTGTCGAACTGCTGAGTGAAAAACTCCTGCAGCTTCATGCCGATCTTGATGAGGTCTGGCGTGGTGGAGCGTGAAATGATCACCTGGAAAATGTCCCACTGCAGGTCTCCATGGACGAAGATCTCACTGGAAGGATGGAGGGAAGGGGAGGGGAAAGGTGAGAAACAGGAAGATGAACAATTAAAATGGTTCAGACTGTAGAAAACATTAAAAAAAAGCAAAAAAGCAGATGGAAATAGATGAGATTAAACATCACTGCATCTGGACCATCCACACAGTAAATATTATATTTGTCTCATCACGCAGGCAGAGGTGTTGTGTTGCATGATAAGCTTTTGCTGACATCATTTCACACCTTTTCTCAGATAGGCTGGTGTCAACGGTGCACAGGTTGACTTTCCACTCGTCCTGCAGCTGCAGATCAGCGTTGCTGAAAACTCCCATCAGGATGCTGGAGCCCATGTAGTCCACACGTGCCTCCGTCGAGCCCATGGTGATCTGGATCTTATGGCTCGGCTGCTGGTTGGGGTGCTCAGAGATGTGGGCTACAACACAGACAGTAAATGGTTAACACTGTAGTGTTAAGTGGCCATCACTGGATGAAAGAGAAACTGATTTGGGAGAAAATTATGGGAAATAAACAAACAGAGTTTATTTAAACTGAACTATTTGAACTGAACAGTTCTCTTCAGACCAAAAGATCCAGTAGTTTGCAAAAGGTTGCAAGTTTTTACTTCATTTTTTGCTAAAGACTAAGATGTTGTCATATTAAGATGAAAAAACTTAAAAAAAAAAAAAAAGTTTCAATACTGAATTAAAGTTAAAAAAACAAAACATTAAAATAGCAAAGGTACGCCAATTATATATTATTGTATACACACACACACATTTATATAACTTAAACTTATATATTTACATTAAGTGTAAGGGAGTAATCTTTTGGGAGTAAATAGCAGCAAAATGCATTATAAAGTCTGTATTTTCTCACTGCACAGCTACCAGTGCTGTGTGAAACTCTGCACTGAACTCTGGCTCAAGTCCACATTCACAGTTTACACTCTGCTACAACAAGAGCTGCTAATGAGTTGTGGAAAAACACCAGATGTCTTGAAAAGTTGATGTTTTGTTTACTTACAGACCATCTCCAGGGTGTTCACGTCTATATTGCCACCCACCACCCCGCCCTTGGAGTCAAGCTTGGAGCGGCCGAGGCCAACAGACATGCTGATCTCCCGGTCCCGGTTGCTGCCCACAGACAGTCGGCCCTGACTCTTCAGCCCGCTGGTCGTCCAGCTGCGGGGGCAAACACAAAAGTGAGCGCTGCTGAAACGCTGCTGAATAATGAAGGAGTGCTCTCTATGAAAGATAAATGACTCTCAATACAAGACCTTCCCCCGGAATAAACACAGGTAACTGAAAAGGAAAAGACCAGTCGAGCACTCTGTGTGATTGACAAGCCAACATTAGACAAGTGATTTATGTACTTCAGTTAGTATGTTATCATGTCATTATTAAACCATTTGCTAATATCCAAGTACAACTTTGTGGTGAACTTTTTTGCTTGTGCAATTCTTTCATTGTGTAAATATTTTTATGACGGAAGAATATTCTGAAGTCCTAAATTATTTAATCTCAAGCTGACTGGGTGAGGAGGAGGCAGGAGACATATGTGTTGCTCAAAGAGCCCAAACTTTTCCAGAATAGATGATTTTTACTTCATGATGACGCAGAGCTCATAAAACAGTACTGCCTGGGTGTTGTGTTTGTCACTGATTCAGCAGGATTTTACACAATTCTGCTTTACCTGCAGAGATAAAAGTTGTAACAACTGCATAAAGCAAAATACAACGGTGTATAAGAGATGAATTGAGCCCATAAGGGAGATGTTGAATGGATGTACAGCAGGAGATAAAAGTGCAAAGTGTAGCAAGGAGACACCGCAGAGACACCAGTGAAGCAGCTGATTCCTCCAATAAATGTAAATAAATTATGCTGGCCAGCTCAATCAATAGCACTCTCAGCTTAAACATTTACTGTATCTTCACCTTTACTTCCTGCATTCATTCTTTCTCATGAAAGCAGTGCTTTGAAGCCAGTATTATAAAATGTGATTGGGCATTTTCTGTCCAACAGCAGGAATCACTTCACTACAAACGGCTTTCATGGCTGATGCGAGCTGATGCGGGCTGATGAATCATTTGCCAGATTTTTTACTTCCAAATTTAAGTTTGAGGCCAATTTTAAGCAGCACTCAGAGGATTTATCTATACAAGCCCAGAGGGTGGAAGTGTACTTATGTCTGTTTATGTATAAATATGCATTAAGTATTGCATCAGCTGTTACATTTTTGCAGAGAGGGTTTTCAAACACTACGAACAAACTGTTTAAAAAAAATAGTTAAAGTAGGGATATTTACTAGATTATTTTTCATAAAAATAGAATTTAATTAGTCTTGCAATTCCAGACAATCAGAGATCTCACCGCCTACTGCTCATCTGGGGATTTCTAAATGCAAGGTATTTGTTAGAACGGTGGCGAGAACAACTGTTAACAGACCTACACCTTGTAAAGTTTTGCCATGGACACACCTGACTGATCGGCCCCCATTCACACACAATGTCACCGCCCCAATATGAAGGGCCATCATAAAGACTTAAAAGAGTTTTGTTTTGTTTTTTTATTAAAAAACCCTGCACAACTAACATTTAATATTTACATGTTCAAATACAATAAGTATTTTCATTAATGGAACTAATTACAACACATTTGAAGAAATAATCCAATTTACCAATAATATAATGTTTATTCACTTGTTTGCTTGACCATAACGTGTTTACTTGAGAGAACGTATTGGAATAAAAATAGAAACATTAAAACAAACAGAAAATGTGACAACTTACGTGTTGTTTCCCATGACGTTGCTCATGTTCATTTGGACGGTGAGCTGTTTCAGGTTGATGGCGAACACCACGAGGGTCTCCCACGGCGACCCCTGCTGACCTGCTGCCTTACCGTTCTTACTGAAGGAAGGAGTCGATGTTTTTGTCACCGAATCTAGATGAGAATGAATGAACGACTCAGGTAAAAGGCAGTCAGGGAAAAATTATGAGCATCTTGTTCGCGTCATCAGAGCATTTTCCATTTATTAAACATCATTTCACTCTGACCTACAACACAAAGCATTTTAAATCACAGTCTGTGTTTTGGCGTTCCACCTGGAGTGTTTGTAATTACCTCTCCTAGGAGCAGATGAATCTGACACGCTCCTGGTTCGTCCGGGTGCGGGGGACTTGAGGTGTCCCAGGCTGCCAGGGGACATGTTGCTTCCGGTGGTGTGCTCTGAGAAGACGTTGGGGGATTGGGGCATGTGCTGTGTTCCGGTGCTGCCGTCCCACGTCCTCCAGTAGGCTTTCCGGCTGGACTCTGGGGACAGATGTTGGGTGACGTTTTCGGCCGAGTCCGGGGTGGCGGGGCCAGAGGCTGAAACGAGGTAAAGGTTGAGAGATGTAAGTAAAGAACGGCCTTTGAAATGTCAACACGGAGCAGTGGGAGGGAAATGTTGGCTGAAGGAAGGTCAGTGAGATGGGATATTAAAAATGAACACAAACTAAACCCGCAGAGATAAGCAGATAGACGGACAATCGTGAATTTTCTTTTTGTGTACATTACTGCATACAGTAAAAACTTTCCCTTTCATCCTTTTGTCCATATTAATTATTTTACTTGTTAAACATATACAAATTGGTCTTGAAGCACTAATTTAACACAAAAATCAATGATGAAGAAAAGAAAAGCATAGAAAACTTTACAACAGTAACTAGTGTGCTCTTGGATATTTCCTACATAAGAGTAGAGTGGTTAAAACATACCATAGTTACACAATACTCCAAAAAACAACCCTAACACACCTACTAGAGCTGCTGAGTCAACAAATGGTCAACAAGTCACCTGGCAGGTTGATTGTCTGGTCTCCCAGGAAGAGACGCCGGGCGATGCTTCGACGGTACCAGGCTCTGGGGAAGGCCAGGATCTCACTCAGCCGCCTCATGTCGTACTTGAAAGAAGCCGAGCCGATGTCACACACAGCTGAGGGGAGGATGTGAGAAACACGTTAAATAAAGGTTCTACAGTGCGAGCATATTGCTCCTTAATACAAATCTACAGGGGGAAAGGAAGTACTTGTGCATCCTGATGTTTAGAGATCGGAAAGGTGCATTTTTCACCTATCACGCTCCCCGGTCTAATTTCGATGCTTGTAAAATATCCTATTCCTACTCGGTAAGTGTTCAGCTCTCTTGCATAGCAATTCAAATATTCTGATTACATAAGTAAAACCAAACTCTGCTTGACTCCCAGATAAAGTACACACACAAAAGGAACCAACGGTCCTGTGTACATTAACAATCGATTCACACCTAACTTTTGAAAAACAGATGAAAAGGTTCACCCATGGAGTCAAACAGAACATTAGCAACTTCAAACAGGAACCAATTGCCGACAGATGAGGCTAAGTTGTACACGAACTCCCACACCTGTCATGTTGTATTATCACTTCATTTTTTTTGGTATGATGCAATGTTTTAAATGGGAAGCACTTAGCTTTGAATGATGTAATGTTTTATTCTCTATACTGCTGTCTGAATTTTACACTTTTGATGGTCTCACTCTTTGTGGATTTGCCCGCCCGGGGGCTGCTGATGAAATTTAGCTGTCTAGCTACGTCTGGTAGAGTCAAAGACTGTCCTGTTAAATGAACACAATGCAAACATCTGTATTATGAAAACCTCCTCCTGTTGAATTAGATATCTATATTCAAAATCACAAAAACACAGAAATAATTGACAAAACTAGATACTGGGACATTCCACTTCTTAAAGAAGCATTTGCCATTATCAGATATAAACCTTTCTTGAACAGTGGTTTATAAAAGCTTTTAATAAACTGAAGTTGTTTACATGATATTGAGAGCTTTGGGTGCTGACATGTGTTGATGTTCTATCTTATATTCCAATGTACTAATTTATGATTCCTTCACTTTTGCTGGGAATTCCTGGATCTCCATTGACTACACATAAACCTTTATGAACGTCATTCCAAGTCCAGACGAGCAACAAAATAAACTTTAACTTCTCAGGCCAATCATGTACCTGAGATGTTGATGAGGGTGGTGTCCATTTTGCCTCCTTTGGTAGGAATGAAGCTTTCTATGAAGGTGGGGCCTCCTGTACGCCTCATCCTGGATAAGCTGACCTTCACAAACTCCAGGTTGATGCTCAGAGAGTCTTTTCTTCCCGTTACTGAAGACGGCTCCTCATCAACTGTACCTTCAGGAGAAAGAACAATAATTGTGATGATCATTAAAATTTAAGTAAGTAATTAACAAATCTTGCTGACCCATCATAGGTTAAAGGGACAGGTTTTTTTTTAGATTTCTGAAGTTGGGTCATATCAGATACATAGTGATTGTATTCCCTACAGTACGCAGCGCTCAGCATACCAGTTTGTAAAGGATGCGTCCTGGAAGCTAAGCACTGCTGTGGACAGTCACTTTAAAAAACAAAACAGCCACTTTAAAAAAAAAAAAACATGTATGCCATGTTTAGAATATTTTCCCCACTTTACTTTCCTGTCAGACAGCAGTTTCTGATGCAAAACCACTGTTATTAAACCAAATATTGCTAACCAACTAACTAGTGCTATAGCTAACCCTTTAAAACACCAAAGTCAAGACACAAGCTAACAGACTGAAGCAGCAGTACACCGGGCAATCACTTGTTTCATGAGACAAAATTATTGTTTTTGCTGTCTGACTGCAAAGTAAAGTGGTATTGAGCTTTTTTAAGTAGATGTTTTTTAAAAGGCTAAAATATATTTTGTTGCTGACCCTGTCCACAGCAGCACATTGCTTAGCTTCCATGGGTCCACCTGCTGCTGGACATGTCGATCACCACCTACTGCAGGTAATACACTGACTATCAATAAGTACCTCACATGACCCCACTTCAAAAAATCTGAACCATCCTTTTAATAACAAGCAGAATAAGATAGTACTGTGTACCTATTAGCATAAAACATTAACTCCCACATGTTTCGATATGTTAATGTTTCAGAAATCATAAAATAGCTTAACACTGGAAACTGCAGCCCTGTTTTATTTCACATTATGAATATTACAAGTTTCCCCCTTTTCCTTTTCCATACCTAACGGCCCCGGGCCCGGAGGCAGGCCTGTGACGGCAGATTTCTGCTTTCCGGCGCCGTAGGGGTGGAAGACGTAGAGGGAGAAGTCAGACATGCAGGCGGTGAAGCTGAGGCCCGAGGAGGCACTGGGGGGGCCAGTGAGGTCGGACTGGCTGCTGCTGTGGCGGCTCCTACCCAGAGGGCTCCCCAGCAACGGAGACGCTGGAAGGAGGCAGAGGAGGACGAAAAAACACAAGGGAGGTAGACTAGGCATTAATTAACTTTAATATGACTATCACTGGAAGGAGCTGTATCACAATTTACAGGTCTGACACCCATCAGTAGCCTGTCTGACACACATTATCATAATACAGAGGAGTAAGTTAATTAGAGTGCAGATCCTAATGAACTGTCTGCTGCAAAGTTAATGCATCACATGCATACTAACAAAATACTACAATATTAATACTTTTCCATTTCTCTTTTGGAATAAGGAGAAACTGTATATTTAATGTAAACATGTCTGGACTAAATAAAAAATACGATCCGAGATTCACTAAGCATGGCAGAACTTGCATGTTCTGGGAAAAAAAGACAGACCGGAGAGCAAAGTAATGAATGCATGGGACCAAGCTGTGAGCAACATCAAAATCACACAGGGCCCAGACATGTCATGCAGCGACAGCTAATAGACGTGCTCACTGTGTTTGATATAAGATTTAGACTGCAAATGTTTTATTCTTTTATCTCTACACATCATTATTCTGCCAGTCATGCTCTGCAAACCTTTGCTGGGTGGCGGTTTGGGAATATGTTGCCCCGGTGGAGTGGAGGAGGGCGGGTGAGATCCGTCAGTGGGGTGGACTCCTGTGGGGGTCTCCAGTTCTCCACGGTTAGAAGAGAAGACCAGGTCTAAAGAGGGCAGTTTGAGCATACACTCCACCCTGGACATTGGCAGGCAGCTAAAGCGGATTTGAGAGGGCTGCAAACACAGAAGAACTTATATTTCAGTCTGAATACATTACTTAAGTGGAGAGCTTAAATGATAAGTCAATTGATCTATTAGTCGATCAAAAGAAAACTATTTGCCAACTACTTTGAAATATTGATTAACCTTCAAGCTAAAATGTCAAAGATTTGTTGATTGTTGATTCCAGCTTCTTAAGTCTGATGATTTGCTGCTTTTCTTTACCATAAATGATAGTAAATGAGTCTTTGGGTTTTGGACTGTTTTTAATTTCAGAACATCACTGGGCTCTGGGAAATTGTGCTGAGCATTTTTCAAAATTTTTAAACATTTTATAGACAAACAATTACTACTGGAAATAATCGGCACATTAAATAAACATTAGTTGCAGCCCTACTTCAGTGAAATGTGTGGAACTGTTTGCCTTCACAGCTTTGCAGGTAACAAACAAACTGAAGATCTTAAACAAATTTGTTGAATACATAACATCCATAGCTTACATTCAATAACCTCTGAATAGCTTCACATTTTAATGAACTGCAATTGTTACAGAAGAGTGAATGTGCCCTGGAGTATTCCCAAGGTTAAAAGAAAGCAGTTACTTGATGTAGCTTCCACATCGTCAGAAAATGTCAGAAAATAATCATGTCTTCAGAAAAGGTATGAAAAGTAAGGCAACAAATACTAGGATACGAAGGTCCCTCTGAGTTTTATAATATTTTTTCTCTGTAAGTACGTGTAATGGTAAGTTAATGAGCTACTATGAAGGATCAGGGAGAAGTTAACACACCCGACACAGGAACAATAGCAAATAACAATTTAAGAAATCTTCTTAATAGAAAAACTGAAACAAATCTTGAAATTACAGGGAGCACAACTGAAAGAAAAATCAGAAAAATGGACATTAAACAGGACTCAAAACAGTGATAAAGCTACAAATAATTCCTTCCAATAAGACTGCGTGGAAAAAATAGGAATTAATTAGTTACTGTTATTATCTAATGCTGCAAATGTTTTGACAATAAAGCTTTTAGGGGGAAATAAAGGGTAAAGTGAACTATATGAATTACAGTCAGGTTGTGGGTACCTGGACTCTGACGTAGACAACCACATCCACAGGGAAAGAGGAGTAGGCTGATGTGGAAGAGGAAACAAGGGAGGTGGTGGATTCCTCCAGCTGCTCCACCGCCTCAAACTGACCCATATCGTCCTCCTGGGAGGCCATAGCTGGTGGAGAAGACATAAACACAGAAAGAGTTTACTATGAATGCCAGACAAGACGGTGTTATTGTACAAGTCTAAGAACAGGGTCCATAAAGATCAGATGGTGCAACAAACAAACCTGCGTAATTCCTCTCCACTGGGGTGATAGGAATGGTCTCCAGTGCTTTTTCCAGGAAGTCCAGCAGACAGGGGCTGATGACCATCTCCTCTGGCAGAGTCTGGAGGGCCACCCAGGCGTACAGCTTGGCTGTCTTAACTCCTCCACTGCTCTTACCTTTGGCTGCAAAGACACATGGGAGTTTAAGTCATCTGGCCTGTGTGTTGACACACTTTTGAGAGTTCATTTCACTAAACTTAAAACAGTTTTTAAAAAAATCGTCTTTGGCGTCTTCCCCTCTGTGGTACGCATCAATATGCATGAGCCTGTTTGATCAAAGGTGCCCTCTGGATTCATGCTTTAAAATAAAGGATGAAATCACATGCATTTGATTCGGTGGCTCCACGTGTGGATGTAAATCATCGGCTTGGAGAGGTGGGGCACACTAGTGTCGGTGATTACAGATGGTGCTAGGGCATGCAATTGAAAATGAGGGAATGCTCAGTACCTGATGGAATAGGTGGGGGCGGGGGAGGTAGGAGCGAGTTAGTCTTGCTTTGGACAGCATTGGGAGGGTTGGGAGGGCCGATATCTTTCATACCATACAGCTTGGACTCTTTGGAGAGCGTGCGAGGGAGGGAGGATCCACGCGAGGCGTTGGGCGACTCCGTCTTCAGGGTCTTAGAGTTGTAGTGCAACTGGAGGAGAGACAGAGAAGAATTAATCATTTAACGCACAAAAACAGTAGAGAGTAGAAAGTTGTGGACGATTTGGATGCTGAGGGAGACGCTGACCTTAACATCTACTCCTGGAATGTAGAAGACTGTGGTTTCAATGTCGTTGGATTTGGTCTGCAGGGAGGAAGGACATTTCTTGCCAGCTAGGAGATGGGTGGTGGAGGTGTAGGTGGGCTGCAGCTTCTTCTTCTTGGGGGGAGACTCCTGGTCCAGACTCCTGAGGCTGCGTTCACAGCTCCTAGAAACCCACAGGGAGAAGAGTCCTGTTTTATGAAGAAGGTCTTCTTATGTCTTATTCTGTTTAATTATCTTTTTTTAAGACTATTTTTTTGCTTCCTGCCTCCACCCAATAAAAATTTCAAAATAATGACCTGCTCACTGCTGCTCACCCACGGTACTGTACCCTCACTTAATAAGCTAATTATAAACCTTTAGTCAATCATTTATAAGGGTTTTCTTACTGTAAAGTGGTATCAGTGTATTAGTATTAGCCTAGAATAGTGTAACTCAGCATCCTGAGTTCAACTAACTTTATAAACTTAATAAGGAAACAAATAAGATAAGTCCAAACTTCTCAATTTAAAAACAGTTTTTAATTTAGAATATTATGTCACTGTCTGCAACCAAATTTAAATCTAACAATTAACCACTGTCATGTTTGTTTCTTCAGGTTTACAACAAACAAGTTTCATGAAAATCAATTCAGAATCAAGCAAGTTACCGTACATTTTACCGTGCAAGTCTGCATCTCTCTTGGCGACCACCAGACGCACAGCGACGACATACAGCATGGATTTATTCATCTCGTATCGCACCTTACTTAAGTGAACCATAACATATCTGGTATAGAATTAATCTGCAGATGCTCCAGTTTAAAGTAGAAATAAAACTTTTCTATGGATGTCAATTTATGTGCCACAACGAAGGCTCGTAGGTAAGCCTTGTTTGCCTAGCAGCTATTGATGACTCGCGGCCCCTGTCTAAAATATAAGGCTGATTGATCCAGTAGTATGCAAGATTGGCTGCGGACATGAACAATACCTCCAGCCCTGCTAGTTAGTCATTTACATGCACGAGCCGTAGCAAGATCTCCTCCAAGTTTACGATTAAAAGACTGACTGATTAATTAATTATGTCATTTCTAAATGTTATTTGATTTAACAATGCCTTTTCCTTGAGGGAGAAACACCAGAGGCAGGGTTGGAGGTTAGTGTATTATAATATACTATGAACCTTGCAAAAAAAAAAAAGACTAGCAACTAAGTATTATGTGACTTGATCGTATAAGTCATTATAAAATGCTTTGTAATGTGCTATGATAATTATAAAGCATTTTGACTATTTATGAATGCATACAACCACAATTATACTATAATCCAACCATAATGCATTATGAGTATGTTTAGGATGAATTATAGACAGTGGCATCATATAAAGTGTAAGAACAAGGTTTATTTCCTGTATCCGCTGAGAACAAGAGGAAGCATATAGTTTCATCCAGCAAACCATTCAAGTGGATTTTGTGATGTTGAGTTTGATTTGACTCTTTACATGGCGTTATTTCAAAAGTGATTCGCAGCAGGGAGTTTGAGTCAGACTTGAAATAAAATTCTGCTCTCTCTACAGCAGTTATCAGAATAAGAAATGTGCCTTTCATCGTACCTCCTGAGGGAAATGTCCTCATGCTCTGGTTGCTGAGTGGTGGGGTGGAGGACACACTTCCCGCTGTCGATCTCCACGCGGACATCCAGCTCAAAGTCAATGTTTCTCTCAGTTGTCGGGCCACTGAAGCTGCGGCCGGCGGGTGTGCTCGGCCAGCGCTCGCTGAACAGCTGACTCACGGCAGAAAACCCTGAGGACTTCCTGTGAGAAGCTTGGCTGAGGAGGGAGAAGAAGAAAGGGATTGTTTAGTGAAATCTTCAAGCTTTATTTATAGTCGAGAAGATAAATCATGAAAGAAAAGCTTAACTGTGTTTCCTTTCATCTAACATTCATCACAAGAATGCCTGAGCAGGCAAAAAAAACCCAACAAAGAATAAAACAAAAAGACGACTCACAAAGGCCTTCGGTAGCTCGGCGGTCTCTCTCGTTCAAACTCGTCCTCCTTTTCGGAGTCTTCGGAGGAGGAGGAGGACAGATCGTCGCGCCGCAAGTCATCGTGCTGGAAGGGAAGTATGGGTGAGAAGACAGCGGGGGTGACAGGGGCACTGAAAACCGAGTGCTGGCCCTCGAGAACGGATGGAGAATGAAGATGGTGGTGATGATGAGGATGGGATGGCTCATCGATGGTGACTGACAACAGGTCCACCTCTGTCTCCTCAGGAAACTTCATAGAAGGACACAGAGACAAACTCACACAAGGGGGCAGACAGTTTTCATGTCTTCGTAAAGCTCTTCCTACTTAAAAACATGTTGTTTTAAGTAGGAAAGAAAGAATCATAACTTTGAAGGAGATAGTGTTCTGTTGATTGGATCATTTTCTTTACTATCACATTTCGTCTTTACTTAAATCCTGAAATAAAATTTCACGGCACACTTTAGATGTCTAGTTTCATGACCAATGACAGAACACTACCAGCCTGCAACTGTTTTCAGAGGAACTGAGAGTTCATGCATTTCATGTGAGGAGGAATGAAAGGGAGATAGCAGAGAATAAGGATGATGAGGTGACACCCTAGCCATGAGAAAAGGTGAAATGCACTCTCCAGAGAGTGACAATGGAAAAATGCCCAAGCGTAGACAGCTGGAAAAAAACACAGTACCAACAGATCCTAGAGACAGGTATTGACAGAGTCTGACTGCTGCTGAACATCGATAATTGTGTTGAAAATGTTTGCTACCTGCTTCTGAAACTAATCCTGTTAAAGATCTGTTCCAGGGGCATCATAACAACAATATTTGTCTGCATTTGTCAGCTTCTTTCTCTGATCAAACAAAAGTCTGTTCTTCTTAGGCAACAATCTAATATACATACAAGTGTATTAATAAAGACGTGTTTCCACCACAGGAACTTTCCCCACAGACTATTAACCTTTGGAAGAACTCAGTATGTTTCCACTGCAGGGACCAGGGTCTAAATTAAGGTCCAGGGACACTATTTTGCCCCCCAAAAAGTCCCGGCTCAGAGTACAGTACTTTGCAAAAGCAAGTATGACCATGGGGTGGGGCTTGCAGTGCTGAACATTCACAGCATTTTATTATTCATGTTGCTGGATAATCACTCTGGGCTGATTGTGGTGTGATTTTTGCTGGTGTCTGTACCAAACAAAGAGGTTTTGTCTGTAGAATATGATGTGTAGGCGTGGATATCTCTGCAGGACAAACATTTCACATTTCACAAATATTCCTGAGATATGAAAACTGTAGTAGGCCATATTGCGATTTTGATAACCTGTAAGCCCGAACAGTCACGTGCAAAAACAATGTCTAAAAACAGCCTTCACTTTTTCATACATCAGCGAACTAAGTTGCCTAATCTTTGCAGGTCTTCAGACTGCTGTGGACATGCAGACAACAACGGGCTGAAGGATCCTTTTATTTCCTCAAAAAGTAGCTCTTGAGGTTAAAAGTTCTTGGTACTTTGCTTGCAAACATGGTTTCAATCAGTAGCCAGGTAGGTGGTTAAGGCTTAATGATCACAGAGTGATTGACAAGTGAAGCAAAGTCAGTCATGTGGCCTTATGCACAGTCAGTCTGGATCCATCATTATTAATAAGTGAGTATTGGAGGCCGTTGTGAAGTGAAAGAGCTTTGATCATTCAAACAGGAAAACAACACTGCAGATAGATTCATCAACATTCAATCAAAGGGCAAATAAACATAAAAAAGATTATTTATCTATCAATTCTGAATGGACTTTTCATAAGAGATTGTCTGGTATAAAATAGGCTTTTGTGTCAAGTTAGTCCAAAGTTCCTCAGTGGAATTTGGTCACAAATGAGTCTGGAATACTTTCAGTCTCCTGGAGCCTCAGCTGGTTGCCTGGCAACCACATGATGATGAAAAGTCTCCAAGAAGTCACTGCATGCACAACCCCCCCTAAAACCACTGTGTTATCATTCTTACATGGTAACACTTCCTTTGAAGTTTGTGTCTATAATGCATTATAAGCTCATTCATCAGACATTATAGGACTTTCATAAAGCTTTATAAAATTTAAGCGGTGGACAACAGTGGATGCAGGCTATTTTAAGTTCAACTGCTGATAACCTTTTACACTGCTGTCACTTTACTTAAAGCTCACAAAGTCATGCTATACTATACTGTTTATAGAGCACTCTATTTCAAATAGGATTCATAATCTGTTATATGTCAGTGCAGTTCTCTATGTGTCTTTAAAGACATGTCCTTCATAGAAAGTGTTACCGGTTACACTTTATTTTAGGGATTAAGCAAAACAGATATAACATGTCAATAGGTGAGCCTTAGAGGAGCTAATAGGTGGATTTGTTACCTGTGACAGAGCCAGACTAGACATTTTCCCTGCATTCCAGTCTTTATGCTAAGCTAAACTAACTAGCTGCTGCCTTTAATAATGAATGGACAGATATGTGAGTGGTATCTATCTTCTCATCTAAGGCTCAACAAGAGTCCTTGAGGCCTATTAAGGCTTTAAGATGCCATATGGAGCATTCTAACATCAGCAACTTGTGTAGGACTCTTATGCTATTATAATTACCTGATGCTTTGAAGAACATAAACTTCTACTGGTCTTTACAATTTATGCCACTCACGGTGTGATTTGGTGGAATATCTAATAACCGTTTTATGGCACAAATTAAAAAGCTTCACAGCATGAACCAGACTGTTTAAGTCTATCAGGAAGGGAAAAAGTAAAATAACAATAAAGCACAGGGCTTTGTCAAATTTGTCTAATTAGAGATCAAATTAACTGTCTTTTTTATGATAATTACACCACATAATGACTAGATTTTATTACACACTAATAAATAATTTAAGACTCAAATAATGTCCATGTATAATCTTAGCATAAACTGAATTTGATCTGAGCAGATATTATTGGGAGTGAGAGAGGAACTACTGCTGTGCAAACCAGGCAAACCATGCATTGTTGTTAATAATCAGTCAACATTTTGAGGTTGAAGAAAAGCTGATCTAGATTTTTTTTTTAATGCAGTTTCAAGACAGGATGAGAATGTGTGACTTTATATTTCATTAAGCAGCAGTCCTAACATTTAACACTTATTATTAATCAAGAAAATTAATTTCTCAAAGCATGCCTGACTTAAGGTCAGGGACATATGGCCCTGGTATTTATTTACCAGGCCTAGTAATAAAAACTGTAAAACACACATTTTAATTTGGTGCCACACATATTACAACATGAAGAGATACATACATAAAGCATCCTGTTTTGATTTTGCATGTTCAAAGTGCCATCAGCACTTTCAAGATGATCACAGAGGAGAAGAGGAAACAGAAGCACTTGTTGGTGTTGGTTAGGTATTTTGATTAGTTAAACTGAATCTTTTGAACCATACAGTGTACCTTGAATACCTCTCCTGGACTGACAGGTGCAAATGCAGAGTCCAAGGCCTGATTATTTATCTTCAATTGAACAAAAGAGTTATTAAGAAGGAGCTCATCCAAACTGGAAAAATTCTCAGAGGTTCCTCCCATGACCACAAGATGTTATATGAGCCACAGTATTGTGTAATTACCATGTATTATGGAGAACAATTACAGTGACAAACACACAGAGATGGAGGATGAGATGATGATCTTAAAACTATCAACAGAGAACAGCACAAAACTAAAAAATACCTACTGTATCATTGCCTTAAATATTGAATTGGAACAAATGTATCAAGAGCATACCAGCAAGAATGAAATTTAAATCTGTACATGGCTGAAACATGTTAATGTTTGTAGCTTTCTCTGTTTCGTCAGCATGTGAGATACATAGGATGTTTTTAGAAATAAGTTTACCGTGTCCTGGATGTTGAAGGTGACCCGGGGTCCGGGAGAGGGCGCATCCACCCGCATATCTGGTAAATCATCCACATCCCCCATTCTGGAACTATGGACACAGTAAAGCCATATAAACAAACTGCATGAGATGCATAAATACAACTACTAAAGGTTCAATATATGAGTTTGTGAGCAATATAGCAGCAAACAACTATTTTGCTATGTTAAGATTTAGTGGAGAAATGGCACCCTGAGCAGAAAAGAAAGTCACACCTTCTCTGTGTGTGTTATAATCCAGCTAAAAATTTTTTTAAAAAAGCCCATATTTTACTTGATAATTTAGGAAGCTAGCGTTAGCAGGACAGCTAGCAAGCTAATAATTACGTTGCACGAATTTAGCTGAATACATTACTAACATACAGTGGAGAAAAACGGCCCGCAGAGCCAGAATATTTTTACAATTAAATCTGAATTATGGATTTATTTTGTGTTGCCAAGTATAATTTTTATTTCTGTCGAGTTTGAATGAGGTGTGTTTTATGATGACTTTTGAGGTAAAATTACAGTTTCTGTGAATGGAGTCTGGTAGCTTTGAGATGGTATAAAGGCTGTTTCTGGTTAGGGGGAGGTGTGGATGACGCTTCCATTTGTTTTGGTCTGAGATGCTGGTTCTGTAGTGCGACATCTAGTGGAAGTGAATGTAGTACATAAGACCTTTACAGTTATAACAATATACACCACTTTATTGTTGGTTTAAGGAAATGCTGTAACTGAACACTTCATAGTCAAAGAATAAATTATTACTCATCAGATTAATTTCACGGTATTTCGACTCATTTATTCTTCTACAGAGTTAATATCTTTCCATTGCTTAAGGTCTTGCAATGCGTCAACTGTTTTAATATCATTACTACATTTATTCTGCAGATATCTGCATAATTACTATAAACAAATATGAGCCATAACCACTTTCTCTCCTCCACAATTTGTGAGTCACTGCATCCTCTTTGTAAGGAGGTTAATGTGAAATGTGTTTCAAAGACAGGTAGCGCCAGCAGCAGTGGTGTGAGACAGAGGTTGTTTGGTCTTGTTTGTTTACAGTAAATGCTGGATGAAGCACTCTTAACAATATCATTTCCATAA
>JAJHUR010083398.1:0-23929 GCA_027495735.1 Lutjanus campechanus | reverse complement strand
TCACCGTCACTAAGTTTCTACTTTGATTCTCAGTCCCTCCCCTAAAAAACTTTTTTTTTTCTCAACCTTTATTCAACATCTTAAAATAAGAAATAGACAATATCATTTTAAACAAATCTAACATCCAAACAGTAAAACAAAACAAACAAACAAAAGGAGACATTTGAGGACGTCACGTTGGGCTTCGGGAAACACTGATTAACATTTTTCATCATTTCCTGACATTTTATGGAACAAACTAATTAATCAATCAGGCCTAATTTAATTGAGGAAAAGACTGACAGATTGATCTGTATTGAAAAGGACTGTTAGCAGCACTGCAAATAATATAATTATGAGCTCATGAACATCCAGGAATTGAGCAAAACTAAGCAAGTAAATTGGGGTGGGGGTGGGGGTGGGGGGGGGTCACCTTTTACCAAGCTTTGTCTGAGAGGGGAGGGGCACACGTTTTAAAGTGGGGGTGGGGGGCAGACAGTTTCAGGGCAGGCTCATGATCAAACGGAGATCACAATATCCCAAATGTGATTTGCTTAAATGGAAAGTTCAGAGAAACAGTACTTTTGGGGAATTTCACAGCTTTTCCCAGAGTCAGAAACTGATAAATGTCATTGGGTAGACCTTTTATGTATTTGATGTGGTCTGTAATCACCAATATTAGGCTGTCTCTGCTCAATTGTTGTCTGTCTATGGGATAAAATAACTAGGGCTGTTTTTACCTTTTTGGGGGCCCCTATTTTGTGAAACTATGGTGGGAGGGCATGCATTTAACATTTAAATACACCAATCTAGTGCAGTGAACTGTGAAAAACTTATTTATTTTATTTATTTATTTTTTTGCTCAAATTCAAATCAAGTTGTAATCTACAGGAAATGCTAATAAAGTAAAACTAAAATATAACTGTTCAGGCTGTATGCGTTGCCTGTATAGTCATTTTTATTATTATTTATGTCATCATCTGTAATATTTATTTACTTTTTGTATTTATGTTCTATTTTAAAGTGGTTTTCACCCTTGATTGTTTGCTTGATTGTATGAATGTGTTTTTACTGTCAAAAAGATTGAAAATAGAAAAAAAAAATGTTAATATTTATTTTATTTTATATTCAAATATTTATGTAAGTTTCCTTTATGCTACATGAAACCAATTTAGTACAATTTCTAATCATAATCTTACAGTATATGGGGAAGTCAGCACAGATGTATTGGCGTAAAACAAGCCTTTGCAGTTTTGCATTTTTGTCAGAATTTTCGAGCAATCAAGAATACGAAGGTGTCCCACCTTTGAGTTAGACAGGCAGGGAAAATCTGTTTTTATACCAGTTCTATTGTCTCTGTGTCTGTTCTTTATATGTTAAACTTTTATAGGTTTTATAATTACCTTACAGCCCTTAAAAGGACTCTATGTCCTGGGGGAGTCATTTGAAACACTGTGGGGGAAGGGGTCTCATTATATCCTCAGGAACACTCAGGGGGGGATGGGTCAAGCACTCAAGTCATGTGACAACATTCAAAAAACATAGCAAAATCCAAGGTGGTGGCATACGTGCACAAAGACACTGACCATGAGTTAATATGCAACATTTCCCCCCCCAAAAAAATAATGTATAGACTCAGAAACATAAACAAATCCCTTTCAATCATCTATGACCCACTGTCAGTGTGTGGAGGTGTCGGTATCTGCAGAGACTCTTTTGTCTGCATGTATTTCCTTAGCTTTTCATTATTTTGCTGCTCAGGATGCTTTATCAACCCAAAATGCTGGCATTTAACCTTCTGGCAATGAGACTCAACAATAAACTTCTAATATTCCTGATGTGTTTGAACAGCCCGGACAAATCTTTCGGATTCTACATTTAAGCTTTGTTATTTTTTCATGTTTTTATGTTTTGGGTGAGTTTGTTTTAGAAAAAAAAAGATTTTATATATTCTTGTTGAAAAATAATCAGGCATTAAATGTCTGAATGCTAGAGGATACATTACCCAGATAAAGGTATAAAGGAGGGATGGTCACTCACATTTCTGCATTTGTTACATTAATATAAAGTAACTAAATGGACTACTTCACTATTTACTGAATTTAAGTGCAAATTTAGTAGCCCAAAGCCACCTTTTACTTTTTTTCTTATAAAGATTTTGAACAATATAGCCTGACCAAATCCATAAAGACTGTAAGGGTATGCGTTGCCTGAAAAGTAATTTGCAATTTTTGCCTTCAAAAGTTTTTTTTTTTTATTGTTTATTTTATCATTTGTTATTATTTATTTGCGTCTTAAAATGTGTTTTTGTCCTGTTTTAATGTGACTTCCCCTTGGCTTGTTGTTTGATTGTATAAATGTGTTTTTGCTGTCAAAAATATTGATTGAAAATAATAAAAAAGATATGTGTAAATTTCTTTGTGCTTTCCCATTTAATTAAAAAAAACAAATTTTCTGGTGGTAATTTTCCTGTTGACGTCACTCTTCCAGTAAAATTGAGAAACAGGGCTTGGCTGCTACCGACGTCCCATTCCTACGTCAGCGACGTACTGACGTCGGTTTCGGGGCGGAGCTATAAAGCCTTGTTTTTCAGTCCTACGAGCTCGTCCGACTCCATTTTGTGAAGAGCTGTCGAAGCGGAGCTGAGCGACGTCCCCGTGAAGAAAAGGCCAAACCTCGAAACGACAAAAACACAGTGACAGTTAGCCGACGAACCGCTCGCTAACCAAGTTATCTTACGAAAGGAAATCAAATCTTATCGTATGTCCGGTATCCAGAACCTCCAAACTTTTGGTAAGTCGTTTTTTTAAATCAGGCTGAACGAGGGTGAGACGAGGTGGGGGAAGGGCGGCTGTTGGTGAAACGGCTAACGGTTAGCTTCTGACTTACTTCGACGTTTTATCTCCGTAGTAGAATATTTGACTATAAACTAGGCTGATTATCTCCTCATAATCATTAATTTCGGACAAACGTGTTACTCGTAGTCAAAATTTGGGGGTATAAATGTGTCAGTCTGGACGTGATGGTTTTAGTCGATTAGCAGGCCTGTGCTAACGGCAAAACGGTCGCCATCAGGCCTTCACTCTCTGCTAAATTGTTAGCTTATTCTTCACATCTGTCTGCGATGAGAAGGGGATCGTATCACCGCCGGAAAGACGCAGCATTTGTATCATCTACATAGTTGAACGTAGTCCTGAGATTTGTCTCAGGCAGTGAAAACAGAAGTTGCCGTGTCACGTCTGCCGTTTTCTTTTTTCCCCCGGATGGCTTAAGGCAAACGCTTAGCAGCGGCTAGTTAACGCTGGCTTTAAGCTGTTAAGCTGTGTACTTCGTATGTACGCCTGCGCAGTTCCTCGTCTGAAATATGATCCTTCCAAAGAGATCTGCCAGATGACAACACAGACGATGATCAGCTGATCTGTCGAGTATAGGAGGTACAGGAGTGAATGGGGCACAATTTTATTTTTTCCGAACATTTTAATGTGTGGAAGACACAAACAAAATAGACGCTAAATGATGAACAGATTTCCAACGTAAAACATCATTTACCCGTTGGGTCTTAAAAAAACAAGTAGGAAGAAGCAATATCTTTGTCTGGCCATACCACTGATCTATACTGATTGATCAACAAGCATTCTTAGAAACAAATATCCTTCCCTTCAATCAACCCCACAATTACATCACTGTACTTATGAATACTTAATAACATTATCCTACATTTAAATTAATAATATAATTTGATTTAGATGGGTAAGCTGTGTATAATTTTTCAGCTTTGTTTTTATATTCTTCCTCCACACTAGACCCCTTTGCTGATGCAATTAAGGGTGATGACCGCCTCCCTGCCGGGACAGACGAATACATCCACATAAGAATCCAACAACGGAACGGCAGGAAGACCCTCACCACTGTCCAGGGCATTGCTGCCGATTATGACAAGAAGAAGCTAGTCAAGGCCTTCAAGAAGGTATGTTCATTGGGTGTGGTCTGATTTTGATGTGGTTTTTATGCTCTTCTGTGCACTGTATACCAAAATGAGCAGTGTCAGTTGTAGCCAGTAGTGCTTTTTTGTTTAATGGCTCTCTGCCAGCTGTGTCCCTGTTTTTTGGCTCTGCCTACAGTGACTCATTGTTTTGCTTTTTGTGACCCTAACAGAGGTTCGCTTGCAATGGGACAGTGATTGAGCATCCAGAGTATGGTGAAGTGATCCAGCTTCAGGGAGACCAGCGTAAGAATATCTGCCACTTCATCATGGAGGTAAGTTGTTTTTTTTTTTGTTTTTTTTTTCGTGTTTGGATAATATTTGTTCACACTTCACTGCTCCATCTGAGGCACAAATTAATTGATCTTTTATCTCTTTTTTACAGTTTGACATGGCCCGGGAGGAGCAGCTCAAAGTCCACGGCTTCTAGAAGCTGCTAGCAGCCCTCTCCCCTTCTCTCCTTGAAGGCCATTAAACTCCCCCCTCACCCTCTCCTCCCCCTCCTATGTGCTGCTGTTGCTCTTCCTCTCCCCCCTTGCAGCCCCACCAGCTCCTATTAGCTAACACGTGAATTACCTCTGACAAACATGAGACTCTGTAACACCATCGCCCCCCTACGACACCAGGGGGCAGGCTTGCTCTCACAAAGACGCACCACTGCAGCTCCACACAACATCAGGGATGAGTGGTGATGACCCTCCCACACACACTTCCTCCTTCCTTACCCCTTGTTTATTTCCTTTTAATTTTTTCTTTTTAGGTTCTTGTGCCACGTTAAGCCGGCACCGTTTCGTGTAACGTTTTTGTTTTGTACTTCAAGGTGTTTCAATAAAACGATGAGTGTCCCTATGTTGGAGTGGAGTGGTGTCCTGGTGAATGGGGTGGGGGCTGGGTGTGTACAGAGAGATCAGTGTTAATGGCTGAAGTGGGTAAATGGGTGGGGGGAGGAGGAGAAAAGGGGATTTCTATTGCCAACACGAGTGACTTCCCTCTTCAGTCTGCTTCAACATCCCACACTGCATTGTTTACACGCCCAGCTGCCTGCTCTCAGGCTGCAGAGCAGTGAGGGAATAAAATACTGACCACCTCCACCATCCCGTCCTGCTAATTTGGGGTTTTTGTTCTTATTTAATGGCGCATTTTTCTAAATTTGTTTTGCTGCCAATTCAAGTATTACAACCAAACGGGTGTGGAGTGGTGGTCTGAGTGAGACCTGTAATGTGGTCTGTGGTTATGGACACTTGAATCTTTTAATTTACAGTACTATAATGCAATAATTTATAAACATGCGTTAAGATGTAATGATGCTAAAGTAAATGCAGTAAAGATCAAAGCCATGGCCAGGTCATACTGTGCTCTTGTGACTGAAGGTGATGACTGGGAGCAAGCCTGTTTTGCAAAATCCTCATTTGGTTTAATAAAATTTCTGTAGTTGATAAGCATGTCCTGTTTTTTGTGCATGTGTGGGTGGTTTCACTTGTTTATAGCAACTGTTTGGTCTCAACCTCTGCAACACTGGACATTGTTTCAAATGTGTAAATCTGAATAACCGGCACAATTTTGAAGTACTTCCAGGTTCACACAAGTATTTCCATTATATGATTATATTATTACTCAACATGTCTGGTCACTTGGAAATGAAGATTTTACACAACACAAAATGATTTAAAGTTAAAAGTAAACTCAATGATACCATGTATACAGTACTTAAAGTGGTGTAAACATGCAATAAGGCACTTTGTTAAAGAAAATAGAGTGAGAACATTTTAAATTTATATACAGTAGGTTGGATGAAGAGATATTTGTGAAAAGTGGGTACAAGTAGAATGGATATTTATTTGCATCCCTATCAGCCACTTTAAAGGTAGAAACTATTTTTCATGGGGTCCACATGCATAAATATTCCATGATGTAAACTGACTAAATTATTGTGACTGACTATAAGCAAAAATAGGAAAATAAAATGTTATAAAATCAATAAAAATGAGCAGTCAG
The DNA here is from genome assembly GCA_027495735.1 of Lutjanus campechanus. Lineage (NCBI taxonomy): Eukaryota > Metazoa > Chordata > Actinopteri > Lutjaniformes > Lutjanidae > Lutjanus > Lutjanus campechanus. Next base: position 17,973 of record JAJHUR010083398.1, on the reverse strand, counting down.
AAAAATAAAACGTATTTTACAAGAACAAATGAAAATTTTATTTCTAAAAATAAATACAGAAGTTAAAAATTCAGGCCACAAGTATTTACATTGTATGATGAAATATTTCTGGTCATGTGGAGATGAAGATCTGACAAAAAATTTCACTTCAAAGTCAACTTTAGTGTCATTCATGCGATGTGCACACTACATAAAGTGGTGTAAACATGCAAAAGGTTGCTTGAAGAAATACAACTAAATCTTAATCTTATAAAAAATAAAATATTTTTATTTTAAATAAATTAAAAATTTGCAGGGGTTATACATTTCTTAATAAATACTGGATTATCTATCATAACCGTGTTTTTTTCTGGTTGGTTTTGACTTGTATTTTGTTAAGCTAGTATTTTATTTTATTTTTTGAAAAATGAACATTTTATTTCTAAAAAATAAAAACGTTATACGTATATTAATAAACGCCGGGTTGTCTAAGAGAATATTGTGTGGGGTGTTTTGTTGTTGTTTCTGTGTCGTTTATTTATTTCTTTATCGTATTTTATTCGGCTCTGTAAGACGGAAGTAAATACGAGCCTGTACTTCCTCTGGTGCGGTAGGTGGCAGTCTGCACCTCACAGCTGGTTCTGCAATCTGCCAAAAAACGCAGTGAAGAAGAAGAAGAGCTCAGCAGCTCTGGGCCCTACAGTCAGCTGACTGACTCACATGACATCCTTTTATAGTTTCGGGCAAGTCCTTTACCGGTGCTGGGAACCTGATTTACCCGACCAAAACCACCATGTTATAGTTCGTTTAGGAACCACACGGAGAACATTCATGACTAAGGAAATCGGGCATTCCACAAAGAGCAAACTATGTTATTAGTAACATAAGAGGAGCACAAAGAGGAGCAGCCAAAGGGTTAGCTACACAGCTTCAGCGGTTTTGGTAAGTTGTTTGCTCTGTCAACCCTATAATTGTTTTCTTAAGAATACAGAAGACACGTTTCTGTGTCTTGTGATCGGTCGTTGTCCTGATCTTTTGCTGTATCTCCGGTTTAGGAAATGAACACCAAAACAAACCTCCTTTCTTTAAGTCCGTCAATTATATCCTCTGTTTGGTTGTTAGAACACAACTTTTGGTCTTATGATAATGTAAACGATCCACTTTATGATTCGGCAGGTAATTCATTCATCAAACTACACTTCCTTTAAGGCAATCTAACTTTTAGTTAGACCGTCATTAGCTTTAAACACACCAAAACATACAGAAATAGGTTGCGGCGCGCAGTGAGAAGCAATTCTTAAAGTTATTTTATTGAAATAAAGTTGTTGTTGTGTAGTTCTGTTATATGCCGAAATGATCAGTGTGTGCTGTCCAATCATAAATATCGGGAATCATTTAAAACTTGTCACAGTCTTTTAAGGGCGTATTTGTTTGTGATAAAACAACAGCTTTTTGAATGAAGTTTGGTAGAAAGAAAGAAATTAAAGCTTTTTTAAATGAGTGTTGCAGTGAGTGCATTCATGTCGCTTGAATATCGCACATTTCTCTGGAAGTGGAATTAGGAAATGGAATTTAGGAAATTAACTCCAAAACAAACCCCTTTTAAATATCCTTCAATTTTATCCTCATTTGCATATAGTAATCTATAACATTTGATAGAGCACAGATTTAGGTTTTATGATAATCCAGATGATCCACTTTTTTATTCGGCAGGCAATTCAATCACCAATCAACGCTTATTTTTAAGCAATCTAACTTTTATTTAGACTACCACACTACCAAAACATACAGAGAGAAGTGGCGACGCGCAATGAGAAATAATTCTGAAAGTTATAGTTTTTTAAATAAAGTTGTTCTGTTTTATGCCGAAACGATCAGTTTGTGGTATCCAATAATAAATGTAGGGCAGCATTTCAGACTTGTAACAGTCTTTTAAGCGTATGTGTTTGTGATAAAATAGCTAATTTTTGAATGAAGTTTGGTATGAAGAGAGAAACCATGAACACCATAACAAACCCCTGTTAAAAATATGTTAGTTATATCCTCTTTTGCTTGTAGTTAGTCATAATATTTGATAGGACGCACAGTTAGGTCTAATGGTAATCGAAATGATCCACTTTATAATTTTTCAGGTAATTCATTAACGAAACAGCACTTCTTTGAAGGCAATCTAACTTTTACTTAAAGCCATTTGCTATCCTGCAAAATGAGTGGATGGACTTGTCACAGCTGTTTAAGTGCCTCTTTGTCTGTGATAAAACAACCAATTTTTGAATTAAGTTTGGTTAAAAGACCAAAAGAAACAACAGTTGCTGTGAGTGCATTACTGTTCTGATTTCTACTTCCCTTCTTCTATTTTCAGATGTGCTTTTCTCTTCAGTAGATTCTTTCGTAATTGCATCCTCGAGGAATTCGCAGAATATCCGGCAAAATGAGTCCAGAGGGGAAGAGGCTGTTGAACATCGTTATCCTCGGCTTCGGCTTTATGTTCATGTTCACTGCTTTTCAAACATGTGGCAATATAGAGGTAGGTGGGATTCACTGAAGCACTTTCCACATTGATCACATATAACCTCAGATTAGATACTTAAGTCCTAAACTCTAACTTCTGTCTTCATGTTTACAGCAAACAGTTATCAAGAGCTTCAATAGCACTGAGTTCCATGGGAGCGGATACACAAGGTAAATCTAGGGTATCCTTACAGCCACATAAAAATAGATTATTTAGTTAAATATTTTGTTTTTTGTCTGTGCAGATGTTGTGGATTCATAGACTTTAGACACAGACTTTCTCAACATTGATACAGACCTTATGGCATGTTCTATAATCAAATCTGTCACACTCAGAAATCCCTGAAGGATAATTAGATCTGAGATAAACCATTTTAGGCAGCAGAGTTTTCCAGAGTTCAGTTTGCACCAGTCGGTCAGGGTTTCAGAAAATATCCTGCATCACCTTAACGGGACAGTTGAGGTTTTTTGAAGCGTGATTGCATGAGGTACTTATTTATAGTCGGCGTGTTAAACGGCCCTGGCATCGTCCATCTGAGCGCGTCGCCTTCTGATCTTCAATTACTGTAGGTGATACATGACAGGTGCCTTCAAAAAATCCAGACTATCCCTTCGGTCTTACAAGGGATTACTACTTACAATAATAAAAGAGAAAAAAATGAGAGAAAAATATGTGTTTTATATCTTATTAATTGTTAATGATTAATCCATTTTCAGCTTTTTCAATTATCAGTTAAGGAAAATGCAAAAAAATTTGCAACTAGAAAGCAAAGTCAGACAGGTGACACATTTTGAAACATGAAACTTTTCCTTTAATTTGTCCGCCTGTGATCTGTCTCTCGCAGCATGGCCATCATCTATGGAGTTTTCTCTGCATCCAACCTGATCGCCCCTTCAGTGGTGACCGTCATCGGACCACAGCTGTCTATGTTTTTCAGTGGGCTGTTGTACAGGTAAACTCACACTGACTAACACGGCCTCTGCCTCGTCCTTTTCATGCAGATCCAGGCTTCTAACATCTCTTTACCTTGTTCTCCACAGCGCCTACATCGCTATGTTCATCCACCCGTACACCTGGAGCTTCTACACGGCGTCTGTGTTTGTTGGAATAGCAGCAGCAGGTAAAGAGACGTAACCTCATGATCGTCTCTACCTTGAGAAAACGTCCTCCCCGTATTTATATTTCCTGTTTGTGCTTTAGTCTTGTGGACGGCGCAGGGAAACGTGCTCGCCATCAACTCCACTGACAGCACCATCGGAAGGAATAGTGGAATATTTTGGGCGCTGCTGCAGTTCAGGTGAAACTTCTGAGCGTGGAAATGTGTTGTTTTGTGTATGTCTTCAGTTTGGATGCCGTGTAAAATGTTAAATAAAAAACAGAATGCAGTGATTTGCAAATCCTTTCCATCATATGTTCAATTTCAACATCCCTCCTCTCTCTGCAGTTTATTCTTTGGAAATCTGTACATATACTGTGCCTGGCATGGACACGTTCACATAACAGGTATGTAAGAAGCTGCATTTCATCAAATCTCCGCCTCATCATCACGTATCATGTATTTATTTCTGTTCATAGCGTCCAGTTCCCGTGCCAACTTCTCATGCAAAGTGTCATTTTAAGCGCGTGACTCATGTCGTGTGTCTCAGACAAGGACCGTCAGACGGTGTTCATCTCCCTCACGGTGATCAGTCTGGTGGGATGCTTCCTCTTCTTTCTGATCCGGAAGCCTGACCCTGAACCGGCTCCCTCCGAGGCGTCAGAGTCGCTGCTGCAGGCTGAATCCACCGACAGCTCCTCCCCGGCCCCGTGAGTGTCCACCGAGGAGATCTGTCTCTGTGTGTCACACATGAAGCAGGGTTGGAGGGTTACTTTAAAAAATGTAGTCTGATACAGTTAGTAATTAACCTGTTAAAAATGTAGTCCAAGTATCACAATATTAATGTTACTTTCCATTACTTTTAGATTACCTCAATTTAAAATATGGTGAAACTACTTAATTACAGTAACTTGAGTATTTGTAATTAGTTACTTCCACCTCTGCACTTTGCATCATACCTACCACAATCACAAACACACTGTTAAATAAACTAATTAAAGATTGAAATGTGATCTTAAGATAAAATTGAGATATTTAAGTGTTTTTCTATAAATGCAACCTGCTCTCTTATAATCACTTGGATGTTGCAAACGATTATTAGCATGTTACCACTTGTTTTTACTTTTTAAGACATTTAATCAACAATTAATCGATTATTACATTAATCAACAATCGATTAATTAGTTTAAGTAATTTTTTTAAAGAAAAAGTCAAAATTCTCAGATTCCCCCTTCTTTAATGTGACAAATTTCTGTTTCTAAAATAAAAAACATTGTGGTCAATAAATTTTCATGAATGCCTGACCCATCAACAATGATACAAACAAAATATCATATTTGTAAATTACATGTGATTGAATAATCACAAAAAACCCTCAATAGATTGTGAAAAGAAAAGAAAGAAAATATTTCTTTAACAGACCGTTGGCTGTCCCCGTCGTCCCGCCCGCAGCAGGACGAGACAGGTGACCTTTAACTGTAAACGCTGCCCTTTGTTGTCTTTTCTACATTTCTCTTTCAAGCTGCTGTGAAACAGTCGCCGCAGCAACCAAGCCCAGTTTAGGGACGAGCTGGAAGGTGAAATTGTCCCAGAAAGAAAAGAAAAAAAAGAGAAGATGAGAAAGGTCGAGGGACAGAGTGTTTTAAGACAGACGTTCTGTCAGCGTACTGACGTCTTTAACAGTTTTCTTCATCCTCTCCTCAGCTCGCCGCTCAGAGGCCTCAGTGCACAGGCGCTGGACGCTTTTGGTATGTTTACTAAAATGACCTCCGCTTCATCTTTTAACCCTCAAATTGTCTCATGTCTCACAACATCTGTTCCTTTTTTTGCAGTCAGAGCATGTAAGATGTTTGTCACCAAAGAGATGTTGCTGCTGAGCCTCTCCATAGGATACACAGGTGGGTGGAAACAAGATGTTTTAACTGACTGGTTTTAGACTGCTGGTCAGACAAAACAAGTGATTTGTAGACATCCATTGAGCCCAGAAACTGACTTAAAGTAATAAAAAGTTATCAGAAAAGTCAAAAATATAACAAAATTTATAATTTGGTTAAAAAAAATAATAAACTAAGTGTATTTAAGCCCAAGTCTTTTTTTTTTTCACTCTTTCACTCTCTCACGTGTCTCTCTGCTGACACATTAACAGCATCTCAACATGTGGTTTTCAATCTTGCTGAACTTCTTCTTCTTGCAGCCTTTTTTGGTTGCACCTCTCCGGTTCTTTGATACGTGTCAGATCATTTGCACACAGCACAACACGAGCCCTTATACAGTGTTTAGTGCATCTTTAATTGACTTCTCGTATAAGAGATCATTTAAGAGAACGTTGCTGCATGAGGCTCCATGTGACATCGTTTTTATGCTGCAGTGTCTTGAACCACTCGTACTTTGATCATGTCAGCATGATTGGAGACTTTGGAGGGCTTTTTTAAATGTGGTGACTCATTTATTTTATTTTTATTATTTTATTGGACAATTAAAAACATTCAGCATACAAGTGGTACACAGTTACTGTGTTTTCATGTGCTGCACAGGTGGATTCAATCAAAATAATCAAAAGAATATAAAGTCCATGGAACAAGTTGCCTTTGATTTAATGATTCAAACAAATATTGCCACTTTCTTTTGCAAGTTTCACTTGCTCTAATGCCCAGAAATGTCAGGCATTTTAGGCTGCAACAATCCCAAAAACAGTCTGTGAAATCCTGGAGGGACTCATGTATTAAATCAACCCAGTCTTCAACCCGAGGTTCCTCTGTTCTGTCCTGTTAACCACTTCCTGGTAATAACTTATTTGCTTGCAGTCAACATTATGTAAGCAAGTGTTTATCTCCAAATCTGGTAAATGCTGTTTTTAATTTCCCCAACTACAATACAATACTTGTAAGTGGAAGTTCTACCTTCATTATTTTATCCATGCACTTATTAAACTCTTGCAATCCCAGAATACATGAAAATGACCAACTTTCTCCAACATCTGGTATCTTGATATGTTTTCTGTGCTAAGTGATGTATTTAGACTCCCTGCAGTGGCCTAATAAACACAAAAACATGGGTTGAAAAATAGGAATTCACCCTTTAAAGTGTGTTGTGGCAGGTGGAAGTCAAACTGAGTTGGACCTGGAGAATTTAACTGCTGCTGTTGTGTTCACTGTCAGGCTTGGAGCTGACTTTTTACAGCGGCGTGTACGGGACGTGTATCGGAGCCATGACACAGTTCGGACAAGACGCAAAGAGTCTGATCGGCATCTCCGGCATCTGCATCGGCGTGGGCGAGATCTTAGGTGAGTCCTCTGTGCCGGGAATCCTTGAAAACACATGAAATTTAATGTGATGTTTTCAAGATTTGAAAAGTGCCTGAAATTGCAAAAGAGCTGCAACGATTAGTTGATTTTTCAATAAGCTGTAAACTATTAAATTGATCGACAACTATTTTGAGGATCATTAAATTTTTTTGAGTCATTTTTAAAGAAAATTCTCAAATTTTCCGGTTTCTTTACTCCTCTGTGACAGTTGTGGACAAAACAAGACATTTTGAGGACGTCATTTTGGACTTTGATTAATGTGACACATTTTGAAAGATGAAACGTTGTAGTGTTTTCCTTTAATTTGTCTCCTATCTGTAGAATGTAATTAAGAAACATAATTTTGGTTGTTTATAGCACAATAATGTCTGATTTACCTCAAAAAATGCACCTTAATAATTCTTGAAAAGTGTTTGACTTTGACTTTGGAGAAGGTGGAGGTTCAAACTCTGCAGAGAGGAAACGATCTGAGTAATGTCACGAATGTCTCTGTCTGCTCTGTCTGTCCAGGAGGGGGCGTGTTTGGGATGCTGAACAAGTGCAACCGGTTTGGTAGGAACCCAGTGGTGCTGCTGGGGCTCATCACGCACTTCATTGCCTTTTACCTGATTTTCCTGAACATCGCCAGCGACGCTCCGATCGCCCCGGAGGCAGGAACAGACCTGCAGGCCTTCATCACCCCCAGGTACAAACATCACAGGCTGAGAGGCTCTCAGGAACAGACAAGAGAATCTCTTAAACCCTGGGCCCTGTTTCAAAAAGCAGATTTAGTGGGTTTGTTAAGCCTGAGATGAAGGAAACTCTGGGTTTTACGTTTCAGAAAGAGAGTTACAACAGTTACTGTCCCTCGGTTTAAGTTATCTAACCCTGTGCACCTGCTCACTCGCAGGTTTTCTTCAACAAACTGTCTGACACACCTTTGTTTCATTTCCTCATTCATACAGTCAAGTTAATGAGTCCTGATATGTGCTTTGACATATCAAAACACATACTGAAGTTCTCAGAAACATGAAGCCCGGTTAGATATTAGTTTGTTACTGGAGAACTTTAAGTTTTCATAGTCGATCTGTCATCAATGTAAAGACAGAGACAGCGATCCGTGACATCGTGGATTAATCCTCAGCTCATTTACCGGTAGTCATGGTGAATCATAGTATCGGAGGTGCATTGATGATGTGATGTTTTTTTTGTTGTGATCTGTGCTGAACAAACATCTTTTATTTTATCTGGAGATCAAGATTTGCAGGTCAGGACATCTCTGCAGCTCTACAGTACTTTATAACACTTTTTCTTCTCACGTTTTTTCTTTATCAGATAATTGCAGGGTTCTAGAATTTGGATATTGCACTCAGCCATATTGCAATTTAGATTATTTTGTGATTGATTGTGCAGCCCCAGATTGATCTGATCAGCAGCTCTGGAACAGAAAACTGATCTCAGGCTCAAAGTTTGTTAATTGTGTTTTCTGAAACAGGTCCCTGGAGGATCTTTCATAAATCAAAGATTGAAATGAAACGGTTAAATCCTGTTTGCATTATTTCACGTATTTTTAACTGTAATCTCTGTGTTGTTTAGTGTCGGGGTGGCGCTGCTCTGCAGCTTCCTGCTCGGTTTAGGCGACAGCTGCTTCAACACGCAGCTCCTCAGCATCATCGGCTTCATGTTCCGCGACAACAGCGCTCCCGCCTTCGCCGTCTTCAAGTTCATACAGGTGAGGGTTTTTTATTTATTTGTTTGTTTTTTATTTGTGCTGTGAATGAAGTGTAGATTCCTCAGCTCCAGAGGACCAGTTTCCCTCTGGGTGTCATCTGAGTTTAAATTTCTTTCTTGATTGTATCATAATGTCCTGTTTCTCTCTGCAGTCCATCATGGCCGCTCTGGCCTTTTTCTACAGTAATTACCTGCTGCTGCACTGGCAGCTGCTCATCCTGGTGGTGACGGGGTTTCTGGGCTCGTTGACCTTCTTCGTGGCCGAGGGGGTGGCCGAGTCCAGCCGGCGAGAGTCGGACTATGACAGCATCTGACGTGTCTGCTGAGGATGAGGAGGGCACAGCTGGATGTGTGTCGCCCCCCTAAGCTGGAAAAATCACCCGGGGATGATGATGATGATGATGGTGAACGTATCCCAGCCTGCCACTGTGGTATGTTTTCACAGAACCGTCTGTTCTGGACAGAACCCGGCAGCGGCTGCAAGGAACCAAACATTACTGTCAACATTTATCTGCTCTAAATCAAAAGGAATGAGGAGGAACCGTGTGCACACCAGATATACCTCACTGTGGCTCTTATTATATTAGTGTGTGCACATGAATTTGAGATTAATCAGTACAAATGATGAAAATATACTTTAAACTGACTTCTCTGGGGCATGACAGACCGAGGGTTGTTAATCGAATAAGAAGCACTTTTGATTTGTGGCCTGTTAACAATGACATAAAGAGGGATCCACCTGATCCCTCTGCTGGTGCCTGTAAGACGAGATCCTGACGAGGAATGCTGACTTTATCGTGAATGAGCTGCAGGTTTTAGCCCAAAATGGTAATGCTTCAATTTCCACTTTCAGTAGATGGTAATCACCAAATAATATATTTGAAATTACCCACAAATTAAGCAAGAACTGTTCTAAACTAGTTGGTGGTAATTACAAAACGGCATATTTGAAATTTCTCCAAATTTACCCGCTAATTACTCCCAGATCTCATGTTAAGTATGTGATAATTCACAAGTGTCGTTTCCATTTTAACTGTCTTATATCGTCACTGAAATTTCTTAGAAATTATCCCACTTTATTGGAAATTACTCCAACATTATAATATCACTATTTCTAAATAAGCAAATGATAATTACCAACTACTTGCATTAAAATGCGAATTGCTGCATACGTGCCATGAGTTTTGGGGATAATTTTGAGGTAAATTCAGAGAAATTTCAAATATGCTGCTTTGTAATTACCACCCACTACATGGAAATGGTACTTTCTAATTATCATATAATTAACTATGACATTTGGAGGTAATTTGTGGGTAATTTATGAGAAATTTCACATATCTTACTCTGTAATTACCACCTAGTCATCATGAAATTGTGGGACCTGGAAAATGAAGCGCTGAAAAACGTTCCCCAACACTAACTTAAATGGAAACTTTGGAGGTTTTCAACCTGGACTCTATTGTCCCGTGTTTTTGTTTTGAAACTGGTCCAGTATTGAGAGAGAATTCTGCAGCCATGAGCCATGAAACAGGCGGCGAAGTGATCTTCAGAGGCAAAGATTACAAAATTAGTTGCCAGTGAATTTAGCTGTCGACAGTTTGTTGGTTTTTGATGCTGTGGAGCTGAACTAAACCTGTTTTTTCCATGATGGAGGCAACAGAGTGAATCATCTTCCTGTTCCTGCTGAGAGGTGCACATGTGCAGTAGCAACCAGGAAGCAACAGGTAAACAAACAGAGCTTGGCTAAATTCAGCACAGCAAAGAAAAGGATTTAGGGCTGAACAATTTTGAAGAAATATCTAATTGAAATTATTTTGACTGATTTTGCAATTGCGATATGATTGTTATGATTCTCAATTTCATCGAAAAACACATTGAAACGATTATGATGTGTTATTTTTTCAGGGATCTGTACGAAACAAAGATGCTTCACAAATCGTCTGTTTCTGGTTAAACAAAAAAGATCTTAATCTTCCTTCCATAATGTTGCCAGGCGCTTAATATAACAATCTGAGCCTGCCTGAGCGGTTTTTGTGGACGCACGTGCAGCCTGCCTCACAGCTGATGCTCCATCTATACTGGACCAATTTCAAAACACAAAACCACGAGGAAATAGAGTCCAGGTTGAAAAATCACCAAGGCTGCTCTTTAAAGGATGAGTCTGGTGATATTCTACAGTTTTTCCTCTTGTCAACAAAATCCAATAAAAAGACAAAAACCAGTGAACCAAAATGATCATTTGTGCAGAAAATTTCCCTTTTTCACTGAAAAAAAATCATGATAATGTAGAAGAACATCTGCAGCCTTACAGTGCTTCATTATAATGCTGAGTTGTCACATTTTGTCAATTAATTGTCAATCAGTTAATTGAGAAAATGATTGACTGATTGGTTTTGGTCTTTTTGTGGGATTTGGTGATAATTCCAGCCTTGTCCTTTAAGCGATTCAACCTTAATTTGAATGAAGCACTGACGAAACAGCCACCTGCAGCTGCACACATCTGTATTATTTCTACCTTCTGATATGAAGGTGTGTGTCCTCTGCTGTCCTCCCCTGTCTGTCCCACATGTTCAGCTGCAGTCACAAGATAATCACCACTTTCAGATTAATCTTTCACGACAGATATTCTGCAGCGTTGAATCTCGCTGTTTTTCATTTGAAGACATTTCAGCAGGCTGGGGAGCAAAGCAGCTCAAAGGGAAACACGATCGAGAAACTGAAGTCCTCCTCCTTTTTTTTATTTGACATTTGTTCGACATTCTCCTGTTTGTCTCGTTTTCTTATTCTTTCGTCGTACACTAAGTGCTCGTAATTAGATCCAGATCCATCAGGACGACCCGTGACTCTGCATTCCAGGAAATGTTTGATAATTACCAGAGGGTGACAGTGTTTAGTTCAAATGTAATTTAACAGACGCTGTTTGGTTTGTGCCAGAAGAACAAAAGAAAAAATCTCTTCTTAGCTTCTTTTTCCCACTTTCTAAATATGTGAAACTCTCGTTAAACTGATCTGATGCCAAACCAACACAGTGCTAAATATGGACCTTTAGAGATGCCGTCTTTTCCAGGCAGCCTTATGTGATGTTGTTGAGGGGAAACTACACCTACATGCTGTTTATTTTCCTTTTGTTTATGAATTACAGCACATTGTTCTGGTTAATTTATTGCTCAGTGAAACACGAGGGGGTTTGTTTTTCATGTTGTGACTGCAATAGATGCAATCAATCTCAAGGATGTTAAGGGAAATGCATGTGAAGGTGATTTTATACTTGAATGTTGTGATTAAGAATGACACCCAAACTTTTGCTTGCTTGTTTTTATTATCAATAAAATATTATTTTGAACATGAGTTGTGTGATTTTACCTTATTTAACTGTTTTGGCTTTTAACATGAGCTGCTGTCAGTCAGTCTCTGCAGGGTCGACGTGCATCGTGTCATGTGTGGACACACGCAGCACAAGTTAAACAGCAGCTCACATGCAGCTCAGGAATTTCCTTTGTTTTTCTCTCTCTCACACACACACACACACTTTTTTACAAAGAGCAAACTCCGTGTGAACATTTACTTAGCCAACAAACCCTGACAGTCCCACAGGAAATTAAAATAACCTGGTTAAAGAAGGATTATCAGCCTGTGGAACACCTGGATCGTGCTTCTTTTCCTCTTTGTGAGCTTCTGTCGAAGTTCTGTCTGCTTCCTTTGGGGTCAGAGGTCACAAGGATGGTCCCAGGAGTCAACAGCCCTGTTTAGGTAGGATGCACCACACTGACTTTATCATCAGATAAAGGCTATAAAATTAAATATTGGTTTAGGGTCGAAATGCTGGAATTTCTACTGAGAAGATGACATGAGTAGGTTCTTTAAAGTGTCCTGAATGGATTTCAAAGTTGGTGTTTGTGGAACTTTTGTTTGTTGCTCCTGTCACAACTTCTGTGAAACAAGTTGCAGACAACAAACAAAAAACAAAAAAACAAAGTTTATCAGTATGAATATTAAATATCTTTTCTTTGGACTGTATTCAGTTGAATATGGGGCAAAAAATATTTGCAAATCATTGCATTCTTTTATTTATGTTTTACACAACGTCCCAACATCCCTTTTAGTTTTTGTTTGTTTGTTTGTTTTGTTACACTTTTTACGTTTTACATAATTTTCTTCATCATGTACGTCGTTTTTGTCGTTTCCACATTTTTGTCTTATGTCTTCAACATGGTTTTTGTCTTGTTACGTTTGTTTTGTTTTGTTGTTTGTCTTCGCTTTGTCACATTTTTTAAGTTGTTTTTTTCTTGTTGCATCTTTTATGTGTTTTATGTTGTTTTTGTCTCATGGTTTCTTTGTTTTCACCTTATGTCTTTTGTGTCTTTACATCTTATACATTGTTTTTGTCTTGTTACAACTTTTGCAATATTGTACATTGTTTTTGTTACATCTTTTACTTAATTTTTGTCTTGTTACGTCTTTTACATCTTGCATCATTTTTGTTGCATCTTTTGTTTTACATAGTTTTTGTCTTATGTCTTTTGCTTCTTTTATATCTTTTGCGTTTTTGTCTCGTTACATCATTTTTGTCTTGTTACGTCTTTTACATAATTTTCCTCTTGTGTTTTAAGGCATTGTTTTTTGTCTTTGTCTTTGTCATGTCTTTTATGTCTTGTCTTTTATGTTGTTTTCATCCTGTCGTGTCTATGTCTTTTACATCATTTTTGTCTTGTAACACCTGGTCTGTTTTTTTTTAAAATGTTGTTTAATCTGCAACATTTTTCTAAACAAACCATGTACAGACTCATATAAACATAAACCCTTTCACTCATCACATATGACCCTCTGTCAGTGTGTATTAGTGTGTGTATCTGCAGAGACCCTGCAGCTCTCTGCTTCCATATTTCCTGATATTCTTTCTCTCTGTGTGCAGATGGTTGGTGCTCAGGCAGAGACACTCGCTGCTGTGGAGACGTGCTGCCACCGTGTGGACGCTCTGGAGGAAACTGAGTGTCACTTTTGGATTACTTCAGTTGTTAAATTGTTTAGCCTACTGTAGTATTTTTAGGGCTGGAACTAACTATTATTTTCATCATCGATTAATATGTCAATCATTTTCTCAATGAATTGATTATGAAATGTTGGAAAATGGTTAAATATGTTGCTCAAAGTCCAAGATGACATCTTCAAAGTCCACAAGTCAAAAATATTCAGTTTACTGTCAGAGAGGAGTAAAGAAACCAGAAAATATTCACATTTAAGAAGCTGAAATAAGAGAATTTTTAATTTACATTATTAAAAAAATGACTCGAAACGATTAATAGATGTAGATTGATTTAATAGCCGATTATAATGGATTAATCATTGCAGCTCTAGATGTTTTATGTTTTGGTTTATTAGTTTGTCCAGCTGTTTCTCCCTTTATTGTGCACAATTTATTGATTGATTGATTAATTGATTTAAAGACAAAAAACTGTAAAATTTCAACCCAGTGAAGCATTTTTTCACTAGTGGCTGTGACACTGAACAGGCAGCTGTGAGCACTGTGCATGGTCGTATATCCTTCTTTATTTTAAAATTGTTACCCTGCTAATAATCCCCACTTTTACTAAATGTAACTGTAATCTGATTAAGTACATTTTTTTAAATCTGTAACTGTAATGGAACACAGTCACCTTTTTTGTATCCAGATCACGTAATCTCATTTGATGTAATCTGTTACTCAACAAGCCTGCACATGCACATAAACATGTAGCTACATCATTTCTGTTTGCAAAGAACAAAATGTGTTGTTGTTTTTAACAACAGTTGCAGCCAACACACTGGGACAAACAGACACATTGTGTTTATTTTTTATTTTTTTGTAATGTAGAACATTTGCCAGATTTATAAGAAGGCCCAAATAATTAAGAATTAGTCACAGTGTTTCACAAAGTTTTTAAGTTTCTTCTAAACTCAGTAACACAAAATTGGGCAAAATCCAGAGTTGTTTTTCCATCCATCCATCCAAAGATGCACTTTATGGATATATTTTTGGAAATGTAAATTTTATTTGATACTAGTAGATCTTACTTTAGTAGAAGTACAGAACATGTGGACTTCTGCCACGTCATTGGAAACTCCATTACTGAGTCCAAGAAATTTCCCCCAGACTATTGACAAATATTGAGCCTCCTGTGATTTACTTGTAACACCATGTGGAGGTCTGCTGTAAAGCCACACGCTGCAGAGGAGACACGACTGGCTGCTCCTGTCAGTACCAAACAACACATACTGTAAATATACAGGCAGTCAGTTACACGAGCCTCCATGTGTTGGTTCCCTTCAACTGTCAGCAGCGTGTGGCAACAGGCCAGGGAGCTGATGTTGCATCATGAGAGGAAACGCATCACTACTACCAACAGAGTGTACTTCCTGTTCACAGAAACATGAGGCTGAGAGCAGGAAGGACAAACCGATGATGAGAGAAGATGAAAGCAGGAGAGCTGAACTCAGTGTGAACTGGCTGTGTATCACGTCCTGTCATCGAAGAATTTAGTTTATATCGAGTGATTTTCTGAAGTTTGTCAGCAGCTGATTGTGCAGATCCATCATTCTGAAGTATTTTGTTTTAACGTTAGACTGTGAGTGATGAATACCTGAGTGAAAGTAGAAATAATAACAAAATTGATAAACTACATAACAGGTAAAAATCGAGCATTCAAGATTCTTTCAGGGTTCAATGTTAATGGTTTTTTTTCACTTGCTGGAGTCAGAAATCTACTTGCCTGAAGTCCATTTTTTACTTCATTATGTATTTTAAAAAATATCTCAAAATATTGAATTTAATTGAAATAGTATTTAATTTTGGGGTCAGGTAATATGTTACTTTTGGCTGCTCTGTGTTCCTGAACAAAATGTTAAAACATTTTTTGTTTGGTAGCTATCTAATAAAAACACTGTCATCACTCTTGTCTATCACATCAACTGATGAGAAACAGCAGCTCTGCCCCAACCACATCCTTCCTCCATCTTCAGTTTCACTAATTCAAAGAAGAGTCACTTCAGAGGAAGAAAGTTTAGTTTGGGAACCGTCAGCCGCCCTGAAGCTCTGACAGTAAAAAACGAAAACAAGTGTGACGAAATGCCGTCAGCAGCAGTGAAAGAAGAACCGACAGAAAGTAGCAGATCATACCTTGTTTTATTAAACATATAAATACAAATTTCAACAGAGGAAATGAACACAAAGTACTTGAGAGAAATCTCTATAAAAGAGCCATGGATTAGAACAGAGTGAATTTCTGAGAAAAAAACAAAAACAAAAAACGTCATCCACTTGGTAAGAGCAAAATAAAAACGCTGAATGGAAGGTAAAGAAAACTTCCCCCAGTCTGTAAAATCCTCAGGGAGTCTGGAGCACACCAGCTGTATGTAGCTGTGTGTGTGTGAAGTTAAGAGAGTGGAGACGGGGTCAAATCTCCATAATCACCCTCCACCGCTGCATGGATTTCCACCACGCGGCTAAGCCAGTAATCCACTCTGCAGGGAGCTCGTACAAACGCTTCCCCTGCCGGCCCGAACCTCCCAAACATGACAAACGCGTCCCGTCACCCAAAACCGATCATGCAGGAGCTCAGCACATTTCACACATTCGACATTTGCCTCAACTCGTCCACAAACTGCTGCAGTGTTTGATTTAGAGGAAAAATCCGCCCTCGGGTCAAAGTGTCTCAACCTGCCTGATTTAAAGGACCGTGCCGTTGTTTTTACAAGCTGATCACAGGCGAACATTTCTCCTACCATGCTGCTGTGTTTTCTGCTGCTGTGTCATTGACTTCCATTCTTTTCAGTCAGGTAAAAACCTTTGCAAACCTTTAACGTTGTGATCCACCACAGTATTGAACTTGCAAAATCACCGGTATGGTCCTTTAAAGATATTGGACCGACAGCAAAACCAGAGACGTCGACTGCTCCGACAAGAACGTGAAAAATTTCACAGAACAAAACACGTCATCAGACTGGATTTTTCCTTCACGTCAGATAATAATTTGATCAATTTTTGTATGAGATGTTGTTTGAATTTGAACATTTATCAGTTCAGCGACGGGAAAATAAAATAAGCAGGTCTGACAGTGAAGACGCACCGTTCACGCCTGCACCGACAGTCAGCAGGTGTGAAAAGAGACAGAAGGAACAGCTGATTGTCTGTGTGAACGTGTGAAGAACAAAATCTGTTTTACTTTCTTTCTCTCTGCGTCCCGTCGCTCCCACGTTCTCACACGTTCTCCTGAAGTGAATCAAAACTTGAGACGAATCTACGGGTGATTTTCGTGACAAACATGAAAAATAAAAAACGTCTCGTTGAGGTTTTTGTGGATCTGAACAAACACTTACGACTGAATTCATTCACTCTGAGAATTAAGGGTGCTAAACAGAACCATAAAGGAACCCTTTTTTGGTTCCTGGCAGAGCCTTTTATAAAGGTTCCACTTGGAACCTTTTGTAAGGGTTTTATCTGTAACACTCAAAGGGTTCTACTGATAACCTTTTTTTATATTCCAAGGGTTTTGTCTAGAACCAAGGGCGTTTTAGAAAGAACCCCTGACAAAAGAGTTCTCCAAGGATTGTTGAAATCACTGGGGGGTCTTCAGACGAAAAAGGTCCTTAATGGAACCCTTAGTCTAAAGGCGGAGATATACTTGCTTTTAACTACGCGTTCACATGCGCATCCTGACGCTTCATGGCTGCCTTGCGTATCCTGCGTCCATTTGGAGCGATGGTTGTGCGCGTCCTCAGAAATTAACGCTACGCATGGTTAAACAGCAAGTATATCTCCGCCTTTACAGAGCAGCTGGTGTTCTCAGAGTGTATGGTCAGGTCTGTGGTTCTCTGGTGTGGGTTCTTCACCAGCCGCAGTTTGTTCTTGTTCTAAGCGTCTGATCTCGTCTGTGTCTGCAGCAGAGAAACACACACACGCACACACACACACAGAGGTAGGAGTGGTTGAGCGTCTGAAAGGTTGTGTGGAAAATCACTGAGTTGGCCTCTAACCCCCACCCCCCCACAGACAGACAGACAGACAGACAGAGACATGGCGGAGGCAGTGGTGCTCGCAGGACTCCCTAAAACCTTGTTATTTCACCCGGGTGGCGAGGTTTTGACGTGTACGTTTCGGTGAGACGAGCTCTGTGACCACATATGAGATCAGATTCTTTAACCAGACCCTCAAGGACTTTGTGGGCTTTTTTGGGAGACTGTTGTGGCCTAAAATCCCTGATTTCACGGCAGGTTTTCTGAAGAACTGTAATGTTTTTAGGGTTTTTTTTTCTTTTGCAATTAATTTGCAGAGAAAAAGTTTTGATTTTCTTTCTATTGTGTTCTTTTCAGTACTATTGCTGCGATTGCAACATCGC
>JAJHUR010083397.1:0-20242 GCA_027495735.1 Lutjanus campechanus | reverse complement strand
GTTCACTTCTCAGATGTTTTTCACTGGCCGCCTGTTTGACAAAAAATGGATTTTAAAACACTCCCGTTGGTTTGTAAAGCGCTGCAGCGGCTCAGAGCAAAAGTTCATTTCTGATCTGCTGCTATGTTATGAACCGTCTAGACCTCTCAGATTGCCTGAGTCAAAACCAAACACGGAGAAGAGGCACTCTGTGTTCGTCAGCATCCTGCGAGAGCACCACAAACAAACAAAAAACCTTGGATCCATCAATCTCTGACTTCTTCTAAATCACGGCTTCAGACGTTCCTGCCACTGCTTTTTAATACATTAAATTTAGGACTTATTCATATGTTGCACTGCGTTTTCTATTTGATTTAAATGCGATTTTTGTGTGTCTTTTTATATTGGCTTCTTTTAGTGGTGGGTATCTACTAAAAAAATCTATACTCAAGTAAAAATACAATTACTCACCTAAAACATAACTGTAAATGAATGAAAGTAAAAGTTAAAATGACCATTTGAGACAAGTAAACAGGTAAAAAGTACCTGGTTAATAAATTACTAAGTAATTTTTTGATATGTTTAGGGTGAAATGCAATTATGAAAATAAAGTCAAGGTTGAAGTTGGTATTGTGTTTAGTTAATTGCTTTCCAAAGCACATACATTTAAAAGCTCATTAAAGATTTATGTTGCACATGTCGAAATAACAGCTAACATTAGCTAGCTAACTCCATTTTTACCTACAGTGTGTGAAACCATACTTCAGTGTGTTTGTGAAGGTTTGGAGTTTTTAAAAGTGGAGATGTAAGTGTTTTTAAGGAGGCACAGAAAGCACTACAAAGATGAGAGGCCTAATATGTGAGGCCCCATGTTTTCAGGTCTTGTCACTGGAAGCTGCCACTCGTTCTGTAACCATGGAATCATGGTGGAAAGACAGGTGGTGCTTATTTTCTCTTCCAGAGAGTCAACAAATCCACCCTACACTCAGTCCCCACATTTAGAGCAGACCTGTAAAGTAAAGCAAAAAGTGAATTGCTTGCTCAAAAAAATTTACTCAAAGTAGAAGAACAACATAAAGATACAGTTCACACCCAAAACAGAAATACACATTTTTGCTTGGCCTTTAGTGCTATTTATCCATCTAGGTTTTTTTTGGTGTGAGTTGCAGAGTTTTGGAGAGTTGGACTGTAGAGATGTCCGGCTTCTCTCCAGTATAATGGGACAAAATGGCTTGTGGTGCTCACAGCGCCAAAAAAAAAAGCTTTTGAAAAATTCAAAACCAGTGTCTCTGTCCAAAAATCAGGATTACCCGGTTACTCAAGATAATCCACAGACCTCGTTGTGAGCAGCTTCATGCAGGAACTACTTTCTTTCTAGTAAAAAGAACATAAAGTAGTTCTGGTAGATTCTACTGCAGAAAGAAAATCATTCCTAAATGAAGCTGCTTATAACAACGTGTGCGGATTATTTTGAGTAACTGGCTCATGATTTTTGGAACGAGATGCTGGTTTTGAATTTTTCAAATGTATTTTTTGGTGCTTAGAGCACCATTCAGTCCCATTATACTGGAGAGAAGGCAGATATCTCCAAAAGTCTTCAACTTATGCCAAAAAAAACTAGTTGGGTAAACAGCAATACACGTCAGGGGGAAATATGTACTTTTGTTTTTGGGGTGAACTGTCCCTTTAAAAAAGGAACCTGAAAAGTACTTTGAGAAAAGTACCTTTTTGCTCTTCTGTGTTAACAGTAACTCATTACAAGTTACTTGTGACAGAGGACTTTTTACATTGCCTTGTTTCTTGTTCCTTTTATATCTTGTCTTAACCCTTTTTTAAAATTTATTATTAACTTGTTTTTGAAAGGTACAACACAAGTAAAGTTGCCTTGTCTTTGGTCACAGAAACAAACAACTGGCAGCCTGTTCTGAATTAACTACGTCCGCATGATCAGAACTTGATCAGAAATCTAATAGTGGCCAATAAGTATCATGAAACCAGTAATTAGCCTAGCCCTTCTGAATGCTAGTGGTTATGAACTAGCCTCTGGTTTGTGTTTTGACTGTTTCTGAGTGAAATATCAAATATAAAAAGTTTTCTTTTCCGTCTCCCCCCAGTGTTTCTCTCACATCTTTTCCGTCAACTCCTCTCGAGAACGTCATCTTTGCTTTCCAGCCAGCACAAAAAAGTTTATTGGACTCCCTCTGACTCATTTTTTTTTTCTCCTTATGGCTTATTTTCCGTCAGCAAGAGCAGTGCAATATTTGGACAGCCCCCGGCCTGTGCTGATTGGTTGATTCATGGCTTCGGGAGCTGGTAATTGGATGATGACAGTGGGGTGGAACACTAGTAAGCGATGATTGATGGCTGGTGCTGCCTCAACTGGCTGTAGCGAAGATCTATGTTGTGATATTGTTTTTGTGTGTATGCGTGTGTGTGTGTGTGATGTGGAAGTATCTCAGGGCATGGCAGCCCAACCAGAAAGTCTTTCTGGGAAAATACTTGAGGGAACGAGGGACGTATGTGAATCTTTTTCATGCACGAGTGCACGTGTGCTTCCGTGCATCCACATGTGTGCATATCCACGCTTGAGTGAGGAGTGTGTGTTTTCTCTGCAGGAGGCCAACATGAAAGGCATCTCCACTTCGGTCGTGCGGCTCGATTGACAGGCCATGTCATCACGTATGCCAAACTCGCGCCTCCCCGGACAGATTCTCTGCTCTCGGCGGAATGAAGGTAAACGAGTCGCAAGTGAGCAGAAGAAACACTTTCAAGTCAATGTCAAATAAACTTGGATATTACAGCTGGAAAGCGGGGAAGGGTCGCACTCTGCGAGACAGCTGGAGGACTTCCTAACCAGAAAGAGGAGGACGGACTAGAAGGCGAGGACCTCCCCGGAGCCACAGAAGACGAACGGCAGCCGTGACAGAAGAGCGGTTTTGTCCACACACCTACAGACATTTGACCACAAAAGTACCACACGAAGGTCCATGAAGGCTTTTGTGTATTTGATCATCTGTGTGACTGTGTGCCGCAGCTAAGAGCAGAGTGATAAGCAAACCCCGAGGTCATCCATCACACACGGTGTCTGTAACAGAGAGGCTGCCTGAGGAACAAGAGAAAGCCGTGATGGAGCCGAGGCCTTGACAGAGCAGCCTGCAGACCAAACAGATGTGTACAGTGGCTGATGTCAGACATATGTCCCCCAGGCTGAAGGCAAAATGGAAGATTGGTTTCCCTTCTAAAAATGCCCCAAAACTCAGTTGAAGCCGAGCCTGGTGACTTTTTGAACAGCCAGAAGTTCATAAGGAGAGACTGTTAAAAATTGAATTAATACTTCCAGGATTACCTCCATCCAACTGAACCTCTTCTAACTACATTCCTCTCTTGTCTAATGCGATGAACTGGCCATGTCTTCTTTTTTATCCCGTTCATCTAAATGCCCGAGGAGAGAACGCAGAAAAAATGGTCGCACCATCAGATGGCAAAAAAGAAAGAAAGAAAGAGACCTGAACAGCAATGAGCTCCAGACAGTTTAAAGGAGTTTTCACTTTCTAGATATAGTGGTTTTAATTCAAGAAATAAGAACTGCAAATCTCTGCTGTCGGGCAGAACTGTTACTTATAACTGTTTGCCAGTGGGAAGCCAGTGAGGGATCAAACAGTTGTAGCTTCTGCAGTGACCCCAACTGGTTGTTCAGGAGAGTGTACAGGGTGAAATCTCAAGACGATAGCATGAGTCTGTCACACCTCCCAGCCCACTCTCTTCATCTGCATACAAATAACACGACTTAAAACTTTGAAACTGCTTGCAGTGCATACGCCAAAGTTCAGTTTTGCATGCAGGTGATATGCCAATCCCTCCATTTCAAAAAATGTGAAATGAAGAGGGACAAAGTATGAGAAAGTCTGTGCATGGAGGAGGGGGTGGTTGAATGGGTCAAACAAACACAGGACTTTAACCGAGGAGACCAGGGTTTGTGTCCAGTGTGATATCAAAAGTCAACATTAATTCGAATTGGACTATGGATTTGCTCTCCACACGACTTAATTAGAAGTAACACGGCTGCGGCATGTTATGGCTGCAACATGTCAGCCGGAGCCGATCGCAGCCATTTCACCCAACGCTTGTGATTCCACCAGCAGCGCCTCGGCGCATCCCATAACTGCTCCACTTCAAATACACGCCGAGTCTGCTTTTGATGGACGCCGCATCAATTAGCACAGAGCAGATCGAACGGGCAGGAAGTCAGACACAGAAAAGGCAGTGATAATCCGGTTAATTTTCAAAACAAAAAGCCCTGTGCAGAATCACGATAATAAAGACAGATGGAAAAGAAACTATTTAACCATGTAGCCTGCATATGCATGGTGGAAGCACAAACACCAAGGAAAGGGGACCTAATGAACAAAATCTGAGCAAGTAAACATGATCAGTCTGGCAAAACGCTCTGCTGCTGAAACGCTTCTGAAACGCTGCTGGTGGGTCTTAAAGATTTTTATCCTGATGTGCATCACCTGCACCCAAAATTGGACTTGGGCTTATGCACTGTACGTAATTTTAAAGTGTTGAAGACTATCAAATAATTGTCTTTTCCTCCCACAAGCCAATAGTGGCATTATCTGCAACAGGTGCCTGAGTCCATAGAGAATGAGACATGTTAAACTGGTGAAAATACAATACCATTACAGACTATTTTCTTTAATTCTATATTATTGGTTAAAAGTGTTATTTAACTATAAATACTTGCGACACTGTATCAAACATGAGTGTAAAAAGCAGACAGTCATTTATGGAAAGAAAGGCAGTTTAATTTGATCGAGTGGACGGAAAGGCAGGACTGATGAAGCATTTGCGATGACTTTATAGATACAACCACTAGAGCAAAATGAGGTCGCCAATGGAGATGCACTTTTTCATTCTAATGTTTACCCTTATCTAGCTGCAAGTGCTCGAAGGAGTGTCTTGATGAGCAATGATGCACAAACACACATATTAAGTGTGTTTGTGCAGACAGGCTGACTGGGCCAATTCATATCCCTGTCCGTCCTTCATTATGTTCAGCTCTTATCTCCTTTGTTGTTTGTGTTGTTGAGGATGTAGTCTGATAACCACAACACACTGTTTGGAAGGTTAGTCTGACAGGAAGATGTATGTGGACGTTGTGCAGTAATTGCTGAGTTATTGATATTTATCATGAACACCCCACAAATGAACCCGCAAATGGTCAGTTTGTGCAAACGGTCACTATCCATCCATCTTAAACAAACCAAGCAGAGAGTTTAGAAGTTGTTGTTTTTCTTTTTTTAATGTGTAGTCAGCTAGTTAGGTTGACAAAATGCAATCACTTCAACAAAAATGTTAGAAAAACCAAATGATGGACATCAGGTAATTACGTTCTCAAATCCTACAAAACTGATAATAGGCCGTTTTGGGGACTAACGCTTACCGTGTCCGAACACCTGCTCGGTTTCACCTTGATCAGTGTTTTCTGTAATGGACTCAGAAGACAAATTGAGTCCCCGTGTAGGCTGTATCGAGGCACAATGGCGGCAGCACCTGTGTGGTTTCAATTTCCCCACAGTCTCTCTGCTCCGATAGCTCAGCGCTGGGATGGCAGAGACAAATAACATTGGGAAGCTGCCACAGATGTGACACCAGCAAAAATGATGATGGTGCTGACCAGAGCGCGATAATTGGGTGCTGCTATCTGTGACTGGGTGGCTATTGACTACATTAGCAGATGGATTAGCGATAGGATAGGACTGCTGAAGTAATGGAAGTTCTTGTGTCCCGATTTAGACTGAGGATCACAAAGCTAAAAGGAAAGGAAAAGGTGTGTTGTAATGTGGAAGTCACATACTCACATGCATATTCCAGTCCATATTTACATGTTTTTTTCACTGTATCTATGTGAAATAGTTCCCACCAAAAGTCTTATCAAGAGGCAGCCATGTGGCTCCAAAAAAACAATACCCTGTGGGTGCCTCCATTTGGAGGTATTTGGAGGTTTTTGATGGACTGGGAGGAAACCCCAGGGCAGATTTAGGAAACACCGGAGGGATTAAATCTCCCAGCCAGTCCGAAAGTCCTCGGGGATGCTCGAGGAGGAGCGGGAGGAAATTGCTCAGAAAAGGAAGATAGGCTGTAAGATTGCCCCGCTGCTGCAGTGCTACCCTGATCTGGATAAAGTGGTCGGGAAATGAATGGATGGATCGATGGAAATAAAACTTTGTGAAGTAGACGTCCACTGGCTCAATGGATGGCGGTGTCAACTGCTATTGGATGGATTACAACAGAGTTTTGTTCAAATATTCATGGTCCCCACAGGATGAACTACTGACTTTCATAAACAGTCTGTTAAAGTGGCAATTTTAAAGATGATCATTTTCAAAAAACGTCTGTTAAGTCACTTTCTATCGCTGAATGAGGTAACACAATGATTTCAGAGCCTATGGCTCGCTGGTGAAAATACTGCAATATTTCTATATCTTTAGTATTATAAACTGGGTGTCTGTGGCCCAGAAAAAAAATGCTGTATTCAAGGTACTACAAGGAGTTTTTAACTGGTAATTTTTTCAGTTTAATACAGATGCCTCTATATGACCTACATAAGTTAATGAGATGATCTGCAAGAAGATCAGTTACATGAAGTTATTTTATAATGGGTCAGATTCTCCTTGAAATCAGATGAAAT
The DNA here is from genome assembly GCA_027495735.1 of Lutjanus campechanus. Lineage (NCBI taxonomy): Eukaryota > Metazoa > Chordata > Actinopteri > Lutjaniformes > Lutjanidae > Lutjanus > Lutjanus campechanus. The sequence continues at coordinate 13,569 of JAJHUR010083397.1, read as the reverse complement.
GAATCTGTGTTTACATTTTCCGGGCACAGCGAGTAGCACTTAATCCAGTTAAAAGGAAGCGAGATAAGATTGTTATTTATTTGTTTATTTAATTTTGTGAAGCAGGAACCTAACAGGTGAGACAAAGGAAGACAGACTTTAGGAGACATGACAGGGTTGACACAGATAGTACAGACAGGTCTTGGGTGTAGACGGCAATAATGGGAGAGAGCAAAATTTGTAAGTTAATTAGTTAATAAGTTAATTAGTGCTCAATAATTGGCTGAAGGGGGGGAACAGAAAGGGAGACAAAGAAGGAAAAAGTGAGATTGTTATTGAGATAACTGGATTTTTATTTAACTCAGTATTTTGACCTTATATTTTGTGGTTAAGACTCTAGAAAAACACTAGCGGTTTTTAAGTTACGGCTAATAATTTCTATAAGGAGATATCTGCATATATGAGTGCAGAATGCCGAATTGTCTTTTGATGATAGCCGATGGGTTCTGAGATTGCTGCCGATGCATCCCGAATATTTCTGATATTACTGCTGCAGCTCTCACGTTTAAAGCATTTAACTAGTGAAAAACTAGTTGACTTTTATTATCAAGCAGTCAAAGACGTGCAGTGTGTTTGCTGGTGAATGTAGCACTTACAGAGGGTAATTTTTGTCATTTTTTGACAGCTTATCAGTTTGAAATATGTCAGAGAACAAGGAGCAGCCACAGTGAGCTGTTAGATGAAGAGCTGTTAGATGCGACAGGGCTGCCACTCCGACTTCTTAGCGAGGTAACCATCTCCTTTCACTGTGCCCTGCTGTTCACTGACTCGTGCAATGAGCAGCAGCAAATTGGATCACGGCCACTCACAGAATTACGCTCCCAGACTTCTGTGACCTGTTGTATTGAACTCCATTTGCTGTTAATACCAGTAACTACTGTGTTGCAGAATCAACCAGGACATCTTCAAGATTGCCACTTCAGGCGAGAAAACTTCTCAGTTCTTTAAATATCAGACACATTGGTACAGAGCATTTTGGCCACCTGCGTGCACCGTCATTTATTCCTGGGTATTGCCGCTTTCTAATGACTGCAGATATTCATGCTGCAGTTACTGCACACGAGTGAGATTGTGGGTTTGTTTTCTGTTCAAACAAGCTGCGGGAGTTTAGTGCAGCAGGCTATGTATCTCAGTTCGGTGGGAAAGCTGCCAAAGAAGAGCTTGATTTCTGCTTGAGCCTCCGAAATCCTCTGTCTGTAAACGTTCTGATATCACAACAAGCTACAGCGCTAATGTCAAGAGAGGTGAAGTCAAAGAGGAGTGTGAACACGGTACATGCACGGTATATTGATCGAGGTTGCTTATTCGGGATAAAGTTAAGGTGAATCCACCTGAACTCACTATAGTCGCTAGCTGCTACCGTTAAAAAACCCAGTCATGCTACTGTAAAGCATTAACGTGTATTTCCAATAATTTGCACTGATTTTAAGCGAAAAAAGTTCAGATTTATTATAAATTTCTCTACAGGTCAACAATTGTTTAAGTCTGTGTGTTTCATTCACACATAACATTAATCAGCCTGTTCCAAAGTAAAGTAAAAACCACACAACTGGCCATCAACATAAGACGAGCATGGTTTTCTTATCTCACTCACAAACCAGAAACCCCTGAAGCTGTTATGTTTTCTTAACTTTTCTCAAAAGAAGGATGCTTTGCCTGGTGGTGGGTGGTGTGAAAATGGCTCCCACACTCATTTTACTCATCTTCTGAAGCTGCCCTGACATTAATTTATCACCTAAGTCCAAAGCCTGATTGTCTAGACACATTATTTTAAAAAATTGAAAACATTATCTTGAAAAATGAGGGCCAATGTCAGAATCTAAGCTGTACAAAAAGGCCTTTTCAGAAGCAGCCACATGGCATATTTGATCAGTAAAATAGAATAAATGATGTCTAGTTTTTAAAAAAATAGGAGATATAACACATTCACACTTAAAAAATGTTATCAGCTCTCAAATCAATAAAAAAAAAATCAATGTCTGTCTACATTCTTAGCTTCGATGTAGCTTTGGTTTATGTCTATTTAAAGCGCTGGATAGAAACACAGGAACACATGCATTCATTTCATTTCATCAGTGCGCCGCGTTCCCTGCCAAAACACCAGGGCCTCCTCTGACCAGCAGCTGCTTGTTTTGGCACTGCCACACTGGTCCCCGTTCATTTGTCTCTCTTACTGTTCGCTGTCATTTTGACTGGAGAATAAAATAAGACGTTCCTTCCCGGAAATTAGAAAACTGGTTGTGCCTGATTAACACATCTCAACGGGGTGGACGGTTTGTTTGCTCAAAAACGATCATGCTTTTCACGAAATGGGTGTCACATGGATTCATCAGGAGGGAGATGACAGCTCAGGGAAGACTGGCAGCCGTTAAGGAACCAGACAAGCCAATTATCATCAATCAACGGGGCCGTTTGCAGCCTTCAGTCAAAGATACACAGTGATGGACAGGTTGCAAATGTGATCTTTTACAAATCTGAACTGAGCACCTATTTAACAGTATGTGTCATGGGTTATAAGCCAAGCATAATTCTAATAATTATTCAGAAACGCTAATAGGCCAAAAAATGGCCCATTTGTCCGACAGCCCTAAAATCCCCAAAACACCCAATGCTCCGAAGGCCCATTGCTGCAGTTTGCTACCCCTACCCCATCTACCCCACCAACTGACGTAAAACTCTCAGGATTTTATCCTGACATTGGTAACTTGTCAGATACCAATTAGACTTTGGAGCAATGAAGTTTGTTTTCTAGAAAATAGGTTGTTTGAAAATTTGGCTTTTGGTCCAATGGGACATTTTTTGTACTATCGGGGTTTCGGAATAAGGGGACATCAAAACCACAGAACAAATCTGTCTGTTTGTAACTATACAGTCATTTCAAGCAAACGTTTTCCATTATTTACAGGAACACAAAGACAAAATAAAATTAGTCCCATTTTTTCTGGTGTAATGTAGCAACCACTATCTTGTAACCAGTGCTGAAGTGTTTTTGCTGCAGTTCATCAAATGGCCACTAGATGGTGACTCACAGAAAACGTCAATGTCCACTATGTTTTGAAGGACATACCAGATTTTTTCACAAGTAGTCTGAAGAGCTCATCTCACTTCAATATGTGTTTTTGCAGCATAATGAGTTTTAAAAAATAGTGTTTCATTGTAAAAATGTTGCAGGGAAATGTCACTCAGCACATCACACTCAGCCACAGTGGATGATGCTCACTGATCTTACCTCAGCTCCTGACAGACTTCATCCTCTTTGCCCAGATTAGTATTTCTTGGTGTCATTAACAGTCAAGTTTAAGTAAGTCAAGGTCAATTAAAGCTTCAAAACTAATATCACATACCCTAAAAAGTGGAAAAATCTACACCTCATGATTTACCTACATTGCCAGCGTTGATTGTCAGTATGTGCCCTTTACGTAGTGAGGTGGAAAATAAGGTTGTGGAGCATCACAGGCTTGCAATTGACTTTTGAGTAACCTCTATAGCAGTGTTTTGATTACATAAACATACCTTTCGCATAGTTTTTTTTTTTGTTTTTTTTTGCTGTTGCTAACATTACATTTGCCATAACCACAATCCTTCCCCTTAGCCGTATGCAGGTTGGTAGATAGCAAGAATCTGAAAATGTGCCATGTTGCTATTAGATGTAGACAAACACAAATTTACTTTATCTGCGACCACACACACATGCATGCATCCACACGTTCATGCATTCACACACACACATCCTCACATACACCTTGCGAGGCAGCTGGATTTATGAGATCACGCAATCACGTGAACGTCCATCTTGCCAGGTTTAAAGTTATACATCCATGGAAGCACTGATCTGATTGGTTGAAGTTAGACGTGATAGATAAGTGGCTCATCCAATCACTTGCAAAGTGGCTTTTGAAGTGCCTGCACTTTCCCAAACAGTTTCTAAGGACGACTTCCCAGATGGTTCTGTGTTAGAAATTATAGCCTCATAGATAGAAAGGTGCAGTTGTGTGTATTTCTACAAAGTTTGGTTATGTTACATTAATCTTTTTCTTATCGGCCGCTCCCACTGCCACACACTGTTTTTGCTCGTTGGCATGAAAAGTTAATCAGCTGCCTTTTGGCTCATGATCAATCTTTCCACAAAAACTTGTGCAAGTCCATGAATCCAATTCGGAAATTTTGGACCTTTTTTGCACTCCCGTATCTATGCCCCCCTTTTAGCCAACTGGCCTGAACCCAAACACACACACACGCACACCTACACACATACACACTTGCCAAACTTCAGCCTCCTACGGCAAAAACCATAGCTGCCAAAGAGTGGGGAAATTTTTGTGGACTGACCAAGCAACCGACAGAGCAAACTATAGAGCTGCTCGTCAAAACTAAAAAATGTCGTCTTTGATTGTATTACAGGGTTTTTGAGTAATCATCAAAGTTATCAATATTCAAACAGACATGGGAAGGGAAGAAACTCAACATCTGAAACTAGAAGCCAATTAGAACAATGTTTGATTGACAGGGAGCGCCATGCAAAAAGCATCGCACCATTAAAATAACAAACTAAAACAAAGCACAAGGAGATGACAGCCACTTTAAAACGCCTTATATTATTTTCAACTGTTGCTGGCTTAATCAGCAATGCTTCCTTCAAACGCTCTCAAACTCATAAGCAGTCGTCTCACTTTTAATTTACATTTCTAATTACACCATCTCCATAATTAATCAAATATGCAGTTTAATGAAGTTATGCAAATTAGAATATAAGATGGATAATTCGTCCAATGGTTATGGATTCTAGTGTACGCAAATGGTGTCAACTGATTTCACTGTAATTTGCAGAAATGTACATTAATGCATTAACAGAACATGATAAGGAAAATGTGTGCACCTCATGTTTTTTTCACATAACGTGAAAGAGAAAATAAGGCAACTCGGTGTGAATATTTCAGCTCAATGCAGAGCGTCAGTCGCTGAAAACGAAGACGAGCCAAATAAAGCCATCAGCTGTCGTCGGGGGCCCTTTGAAGTGGTGGTGGAGGAACACACATCTTCGGCTAATGATAACACTCGCACACAAACGACCGGTTCTCCCCCCGGGATGGCATGTTTATTTTCTACATTTCTCGTCTGCTTGTGATTTGTGTATTGCTGATGCCAAATCAACAAGCTGAATACATTTTTTACTCGCAAACCATCTCGCATTCTGTTGTTTTCATGTCTCCTGCTTTTCTCTTCCCCTCAGCATCCTATATTGCTTTGTGCAGTATGTACCCTACATATGCACCTACACAGTAACAACATCCTTTCATTTTGTTCCTTTATCAGTAAACAGTGCATTATTTGCTGTAGGTTACTGTATAGTAATTGTACAAACCCCTAAACAGGTATTACCTTTCCTGATAAATTTTTAACCCCTTACACTCCATTTTAATCCTCAGTCTGACTTTACCTCCACTGTAACCGATGTCCATGGCAGGGTGGGGGATTCAGTTTTCTCTAACCAATCACCAGAGACCAATGTATACACCTGAATCTAACATCATTTTAAGTCAAAACTTGGTTTTGGCCCCTAGTCTATCAGTGCGTTCAGACCGGACGCGAAGCGAATTTTTCACGCGACAAGATTACATACAAAGTCAATGCAAAGACGCAAATACACGCGAATTTGTGCCAGCGGCGCGAATCGCAGGCTTGGCGCGATGTGAATACGCGAATTCGCGACGCGAATGACGCGGCGCAAATTCGCGCAAATTCAAAAAATTGAACTTTGGCGAAATATTCACGTGAAGCTGTGTCGGGACAGCCTATCAGCGTTGAGATTCTAGACGATGACGTCAGTGACGTAGCCGGTAGCCCCTCCCCTTCGTTTTGGGCGAATATTCGCGAGTTGTTTACTGACTCGAGTAAATTCAACAACTATGCAGCCAAATTCACGCGAGTAACGCGAGGCGGTCTGAACGTACTGTAAGGTTTTGTAACCGTAATTATTGCACACATTATATTTTTGGGCTATTTTTATGATTTGGGTTGCTGTGTAATTTTGTGTTTCTTAATAAGCAGTTACAGTGTGCTGGGTACATTATGTGTATTTAAGTAGTAATATTTTCACAGCATTATTAAGTTATGGGTAAATTATTATTTCATTGTCATTTGTGTGTTTTCATGTGGCGTGTTTGATTCATTTTGATTTATTTTATGAGGTATTTGGTTCCTACCTGCCTTTGTTTTTTGTGGACAGGTAATGAGCGTTACACAGGAGAGAACCTCGTGTAAAACAGTGGAGAGAGAAGTTGACATTTTTAAGTTGGGATGTGTTTGTACTGTCTTGCAGTTTTGATGAACATTAAACGCAGAGAAAGAAAGAAAAGCTGTTGCCCGCTTATTGCCCACAGCCCGGAAGAATGATTAATTTTAGACTATAAAAATTGAAATAATAAGCTTAACATTACTTAGTTTTTAAAAGATGAAGGAGTTACATCAATTTCTGATTATGATTTCTGTCTACCATGTTGATATTATGGTAGTCAAAGGAACGTGAGGCGGCCATATTAACTGATTACAGCGTCCACACAGCCTGCCTGAGCAGCGCGACTCACATGCGTGTTAGGCGCTGGTTTCGTCACGCTTCATTTAGAGATTCTGAGGCTTGCCTATTTCTTCCACATGACACATTAAATTGAACTGTTGACAGTTATAACAACATTGTATCAGCAACAGGACACCTCTCACTACGGTTTCATCGTCAGGTGCAGGGCAGTGTTTTTTTTTTCTTTCTTTATTTTCTTTTCTCCCTCTATCCATTCATCCCCTCGCTCTCTGAATGAGGAGGACATCACCGATTGCGTTCAGAAAACAGACATTTTCTTCTCTTCGAAGTCTTCTGCAAACTCTGTGTAGAAAGACAGAACTTTCAGCAGCCGCCTTACAGCAGAAACGCAGCCTGTGTGGACACCACATCGTGTGCGAGCCGCGTCACGCACTGTTCCAACAAGCCATAGTGGTTTATGTATCCCAGTGCCAAACTGGAGTCCACGATGAAGCTGGATACATCTCTAAGTGGATGATATTGACATTTTTTTTAATGCGCACAGCACATCTTATGCTTCCATGAACCTAAATAGGACCAAGTGGATATGGGAAATGAAAGACTGTCATGGTACCTACAGCCTGTGTGCTGCAAGGACAAGCTGTGTGACCCTCCTGCTTTATCTGTGACTTGCAGCAAAGCCACGGTTCCGCTAAAACTGCCTTATTGACTGCCAAATTTACTGCACAGTTAGCGAGAAAAATGCCACCGATATCATTAAATAGTGCACTCCTCTCACTGAGCCCAAATTAAAATAGTGGTCATATGTTCATCCGTACTGCAGTTAGGTGGTGATAAGTGTGTCAGGACGGAGGAGGGACGCATTACATTATATTGGCCAATAATACTGAAATGTCCTGCGGTAATGGGCTTTATAAATGGCCAGAAAACAGGAGCAAATTAAACTTTTTAAATCTTTCATGTGATCTGAGGTGAAGTAGCAAAAGCACAAATACTCACTGAGTTCAGAGAGATGCTTAGTTGTTTGCAGCTGCTTGCTCAGTAGTCACTGTTTTAAGGATTTTACATCCTCGTGAATAAATGAGTCGTTCTGTGTCTGCACGATGTGTTAACAGGTAACTGTATATTAACACGTTAGTCACACCAACTTTGGTTACCAAGACAGTAAATATGTTGTTGTACACTTCAAATGAACCAAGATGGACGAAGTGTTGTTTGACCGTGTCTCAAGGTGTAGTCAGTGTGTGGGCTCCACTCTGCTTAGTGCTCCAGTATTATGAGGAAGTCTCGCCTCGACCACAAACATCACATCAGCATCACGCTTCATAGACGACAATGCTCCATATCGTCTGCTCACTTCAAAGTGTCCAGCAGCAAATGAGCAGCCAAACTTTCTGTGCAACATGCAGTTTTCCTCCGATAAGACAATAGATATGTTGTCATGAAAATAAGTCCAAGGAGTTCCCGTGTTTTGCTTACCAGCTGTTGGGTAAAGTGAAGGGAGTATCTGTGGGATTAAACCGAAGGAGAATGAACTGCTCTCAGGCTGCGGAACACACTCTTGTCCTCACAAAATGTGGATAAAATATGGATAACAGCCTCACATTTGTGCACAGATTGTTGAAAAAATAGATATGAAGTCCCGGTAAACACTTCAGCTCAAGTTTACACCCATCAGACGCAGCTGGGACGCAAGATGCACAGAGCTTGTGCAGACAGCTGCACTGATAAAAATGAAAGCGCTTCTGTAGAGTGAGACGTGTGAGTGGGGGGGCTTTCAGGGGGTCTCGTGTGTCTATCAAGGGGTCTCGGAACCCCCAAGTCTCCCTGGATTTCGCATCATGGGTGTAAGTGTTTCAAGTGGCCACACTCGAAGGCAGGGCAAAAAGCCTATTGTCATAGAGAAGGATAAAATGTGAGGAGTGAAAGAAATCGTAGAAATTGGAAAACAAACAGCACATACCTAAGGGTGGTCTCCACTTGAAGGCATTTTTGGTGTAACGCTCAGTTCTACACACAAAAAGTGAGACGAGTAGTAGAATGAAAAAGGTGCTTGAGAGAGAAGCAAAATTGACAAAAATTGTTTCATGCAGCCACTCAATTCTGCCGTCATAAAGGGGGTTTCAGATGCTGTTAGACAATCTGACAAGTAAGCGCTTTTGTTTTTGTGCACTACGGCCTTAAATGGCTTTTTTTACCCCCACCTGCCTGGCACCTGAAAAACAGAAGAGGAGGCACGAGCGGCACTCGGTGCTTCATCCCTGCCTTCAAAGGATGCATTCAGGCCCTGGGTTCAGTGTAGGTCACCCGTGTTTGGCAGCCCAAAACACAATCAATGTAATTGTGCGCGTGAAATGGAAGAAGAAAGACTTCAAGTGTAAAAATACAGCTAAAAGCGTTACATGTGAGGAAATGAGGAAAATGCAGGCTGTTACATTAAAATAGGAGTGTATCTGTGTATCTTGAGACTTGCATGAGATGGACAACTGAAAAACGCAGCTGAAATGCCTCCTGTGTAGCAGCCATTTGTAGTGTCAGCACAGCGTCGCAGAGCTTAAGCAGCAACAGCTACATCACTTCTACCTCATTGTCTTGTAGTTTGGGGGAGGTGCCTTGGATTTTTCACAGATCTTTTGGCTGTCACGTGACCGGAACGCGGACTGAATAATAAATATTTGACGGAACTTCCATGATGTCACCCATAAGCTTCTGAAGAGCCAGTCTGGGGCGCACGGTGTGCTCGCTCGGGCCATCTGCATTCTTGGCAGCGCCTCATTCGGCTAACTCCTGCTAAGGGCGGGAGCGTGGGTGGAGCTGAAGCGGCCAAATGAAGTGGACAGTGGCTAGGCATCTGTGACAGTTCCCACCTGTCACTCAAAGCGGACACCACCTGTAAAAATATAAAAAAAAGGTTACTCTTAACAGGTTACTTACTAAGAACTGATTTGCTCATGTCTCACAAATAGAGATTACTCATAACTTAGCCCATCTTTTCACTGGGGTAGATCACTGCGATAAACAACGCCGCATCCGAGGGCCAAGTTCGGTTCAAATGAGTCATCCTACAGGAGCCTCAGACAGACAAAAAGCTCTGCATTTAGAAGCAATAAAGAGCAACGGAATGACTTGCTTTTCACTGCAGTTATCAGAGACAGACTATAAGATACATTAGCGGAACCATTAGCTCACTCTGATTTTAAAAGAGGGCGTCCGACAAACACCAGGAAGTTATTGACCATAGCTATCAATAATGAATGGCATTTCCAGTTGCATTTTAATTGTGGTGAAATGCTTTTAGACAGGGCAACATTCCCAACAGTGATGGGTTCAAGTCCATTTTAAACTCCCATTGCTTGGTCTTTCATGGGAACATTAGGTGACTTTGTGAGTGAAAAATCCTGAATTAGATGATGGCTGTAAATAAATGACAGCTATGGACTTTCCATCCAAGCTGCACTTCAGTCAGATAGAACTTAAACTGCATGGAAATTCCCGTACGCAGGAGTTGCTGGTCTACCACTGCCTTGATCGGTTAGCTTATTTGTACTATAGTGATTTAGCATGTTAGTCTGGGGAGATATCCTGTTATGTGAAGTGAAATTACAGTTTTTGTCAAAGGAGTTTGGCTTTGAAGAGAGCGATTTAGCAGCTGCAGTCCTCTGTTGGAAAGGGCTGTCTGAAAAGGTCTCCTTTCCATAATGTTGTCAGACACAAAATAACAATCTGAGCCGGCAAAAACCAGCACTTTTAGTGGACGTAGATGAGAGTCGTCTTAAATGGCTTGCTATCGAAATGTAATCGTGATGTCATCCATCAGCATGTGGCCGATGTAGTATGACACACCCCAGAGAAATATCGACAGGATTTGCCCACTTTGCACCGAAATTCACCTGGAAAACTGGCTTATTTGGTTTATGATGTGAGGCTAGAATTCGCAGTCTGCATGTATCTGTTCTTCATCAGTTAACATAGTTTTCACATGTTAACCTTGCTGGATCTGGTCTGTTAGGAATGCCCAAAAATGTATTATAATAAACTAGATACATAGGCAACGATGGCGCCTGTTCAGACCAATGAGATTTCCTCGCCTGACACATAAACCAAAACAGTTTTACAATTTTTTGGTTTACTTCCTGGTTATGTGGCTCATTGAATGTGCACAGTAGTGTCTTCCCCCTTGGCTCCACCCACGAGTGTCTGCTAGGCCCACAGACTTTACATCGTGAAGACATCACAGATTTTTAAATAACTTGTCTCAGTTCAAGCCTAATAACTTCCATCAGTCAAATTCTCTATCTATGTAGGTGTAATAAATGTGGTTCCCAACAAGGAAGGACACAAATGTGCCAACTGGTGCATTTGGTAAGTTTTAATAATGTCAAGTATTTTATTATTATCTGATCACATCCTTGGTTTAAAATCAATGTAAAAACAGTTTTTTGACTGAAATATTGTTGATTTGCTATGAGAACTATTTGTTTAATACTAATAAATCACAGTGTGTTTTTAATTTTGAATGACAATCCTGTGACTGTAAAATAAAACAGTAATTTCCAAATACTTTTATCTACAGTAATAATGTTTTAACTCTCAAATAAAACAGTCTTTTCCCAGTATTTTTGGTTGCGGTAACCAGTTGTGTAACGTATGAAATCACAGTCAGACACAATCTCTGCCTCCAAACCCATTTTCTGTATGAATGCGTTTGAGTTCAGGGGCCAAGATGTCTTTCTTATCTCTCCGTCCCAACTCCACGTTTCTGTACTTATTCAAGTGCCTCTTGGCTGAGCCGGCATCTTCGTCACCTCCACGGAGGCCAGTCGACTCCTGCCTCCTCACTCGCTGCCTCCTCACCTCCCTCGCTGCATCTCTTGCTGGGTTTAAGAGTTTAAAAAACACTTGAGTGACTCTCACTTACTCTCCCCCCAGAGCAGGCGAGGAGATTGTCTGTAGATCTTTGAGGCGGACACAAATCGGGCAAACTGCAGCGAGGCAAAATAAGAGAATTATCTCTCGCTGGTGTTTGTGCGAGGTGGATTTTGAAGAGGTGAGCTGGAGATTGCAGTACGTGCGATCTGTGGTTGACTGTGCATGTGTATTTTCAACTTTCAATCATCTAGGGAATGTCAAGTCAAGGCTCTTGCTTTTTCCCAGGGACCCCTTTGCTCTTTTCTTGACATGCATACAGTTATACATAATGTTTGTGTCCAGTTTTTTCAAAAGCAAAGACATCCCAACCCAATCTAAAGGTTTCTTTTTAGGACCAGCTTTATAGTATAGTTTCCACAAGGTTTGCAGGTGTACATTAACAAATAAATTAAATAAACTCAACATTTATTCACACCACAGCCCTACTAACATGACTCAGACAGTTCAGGATACATTACAGTTATGCAAAGCATACCTCTGCACCTTTGATTACTCTTTAACCCTGATCTACCTCTTCCCCATGGGTCTCTCAAAATCCCATCATACATTCATGATATTTCATCATAATATGTTGCATAAGAAACAAACAAAAAAACAAACAAAAAACAAACAGAATAAATATAAGCATTTATGTCGTGTTTTTAGCTGTGTTGGGAGCCTCCTTCCTGGCCTCGTTCATACCTTTCCAAGCCACTGAGAACTCTATAAAATCTCTATTAGAGAGAGTGATTCCACAGATAAATACACTATGCGGTGGTTGCTGCCTGACTGCCAGTATCTTTTTAGCAACAGTACACGCTGATAGCCACAGCTGGCTTTGAGTGTGGTTAAAAAATTGTCCTGAATCGTCACTGAACAGCGAGGACAGTTAATGTCTAAGCCACATGCTTCTAATAGACTTTTTGTTATTTTTAAATTTTTTTTTAAAGATTATTTGTTGGGCATTTTTTGCCTTTGATAGGGACAGCTGAAGATATGACAGGAAAGGAGGTAGAGAGTGGGGGGACGACATGCAGCAAGTCGAACCAGCGGCCACTGCAGAGGACCAATACACCCTCTACCAACTGAACTACGGGGTGCCCCTTTTCCCAGAAAGCTGTTAACTGATGGAAATTCCCACATGATATATTAAAATGTCCCTGACTCGTTCAAATTACATAGGGTACAGTTTGGAGAAGTGGTTATATTCATCATGGCATCAAATAACTTTGATATATTGAATTCGAATTGATTAATTTAATGGTTTACATATGTATATATGTATATATTTAAATCGGGAGAAACTTCATTCCAAGCGTACGACATATATTTAATTGAAATGTGCACAATCTGGATTAGAAATGTGGAAAGTCTTCGGCGACTAGACCCCATCGAGAAGTCATCTTGAATTAGAGCCACGATTAATGTAGGAAACCCCGATCGATGGAGTTTAGACACTGGTGGTGGTGAAGAGATGGCTGGAGATGTGGACGTGATGAAGAGTGGGCTTCTGATGAGCTCAAACTGGGCTCTGGATCTGAAGAACTGGAGGTGAATGGGGTGGAGGAGGGTCGCAACGATTCTGTACTGAAATGACAGCTGACAACGGCAGAGAGGAGAACAGATTTTAAAGTTTGTCAGCAACAACATGATTGGCTGATGGAGACAGTGGTTAACTGAAAAGTGAGCACCCATGATCAGGTGATTGAGAATAAGCAGGAAAGTAAGAAAAGTGTAAGTAAAGTGAGAGTAATGCTCACATTATTTTAATACAACAAAAGTTGACAATGACATTCTTGATTTGCACTGAGCACGCCAACCCTTGTTTTTTGTTTTTCCTCCTGTACGGTTGGTCTTACTGTTGTCTTTTTGAGATTACAACTACAGACTTTGACTCTGAGGCTCTGTGGATTTCTGTTCATGTTGTCTGTCAGTTCACCCTTTGGCCATAGGGCAACTTTTAACAAAGAACCTGATTTGAAGCTAGCGTTTGATCAGTTCGCCCTGGCTGCTTGAGGTCTGCTCGGTGTCTCAGTACCACAGTACAAAAGGCAGCACCTTTGTCGGGCGAAACCCTTTGATAGATG
>JAJHUR010083393.1:0-11412 GCA_027495735.1 Lutjanus campechanus | reverse complement strand
AAGCACAACATGATTTAGTGTGATCTGACCTTGTATATGTATGAATCTTTTAAGTGTCACCATTCTGCGGCCTCCAATCCTGTAATCTGCCAAGGGGTACTGGTCCACGAGGGCACCAAGTTGAATGAGGGAGACTTGAGAGGTTGGACACAACTCAAATGCCCTAAAATGCTCCATATACCAAGCACCAAACTCTTTGACAATGAAACTCAAGTTTCCCTCCAAAACAACCATCTGGACAACTTCTGCGAAGTCTGGCAAGCCACCAGTAGAGCCACAAACAACAACCATGCCCTCTCTGTATGTCACTCCATTGACAGATGCAGTCTTAATGAGCTGAATGTGTGCAATATCAGGGTATTTTAGTTTCAAAACTTTCTGTACATCCTGATGCAAAATGTCAACAGAGACAGTTGAGACAGCTGAGACAGTCAAGCTGCATTTTTTGGTTGTGTTTGACTCCAAGTAATATGCCATCATGAACTGATGTTTCACCGCCAGGGATAAGAGTATGTTTTTGAAGCAGCGTGTGTGACGAACGACCTGTTTAAAAAAACTATGCTTTGCTTCAAATCTCATTGTCCACAGACAAACGAGTGGACCAAAAAATCGAATCATCTGTGGATAATGTTCAACGAAATGATGTTTTGGTAAAAGTCTTATACCTGGAAACACCTCTTGTAGCCTGCATCTGTGATCAGAGATTCTTTCCTCAAGGAAAGCAAGTGATTGCGCAGTATGCACTGGTGCAACAACTAAATCCACAATATCCCTCAGGCCCAAAATGACCTGCCAGGCTGGCTCATTTGAGGGCACTAACTGTCCAACCAAAAATGGGAGAAAACGCAAGAGACTCCAATTTTCGTGAGCATTCCCTCCAATAGTTTTGTTCTGCATGAAGGCCTTTGGAATAGAATGTGGACGATTACTCTTGTCTGTCCATTTGTAAGGAAATTTCAAAATGGACTCATTGAGACTGTCCAGTGTGAAATATTTTTTGGACATTAAATGATTCAGACAATGTGCCAACTCAACAGGTACTATGCCTTCAAAGATGTCATGTGCAACATCTGGGGGGTAGCCAGTGCAAATGTTGAAATGGGAAAGATGTGCAGAAAGAACGCACGGCCTTTTAACACCATAACATGGTTTCACATTGCCCTGTGCTGAACTAACATGCGTTTCATGTGTTTCTTTGCTTCTGAGAGTAAACGCATTTGAACTCACTTCTTTCTGCTGAATTTCAGACTTCTGGGCCAAACAAAAACGGCAAATGTATTCACCTACAAAATTCTCTGTCAATCCAGCAATTCCATGCGCTCCCAAGTTATCTGCTATAACACACTGTATTGTTCCCTTAACAACATCGCCAAGCTGTGCAATAAAAATACCATGACTTTCTAAAGTTACAAGATCCCTCAACAAGGGTTCTAGGACCTTTTCATAACCGTAACTCCTGACGTCTTCAGACCTGCACAGTAAAGCCAAATGAATGGAAGACAATGAGGAATGGGAACCAGGCGGTAAATTGCTGAGAGTCCAATAAACAGCACAGATTTTATGTTTTTTGCGAGATGTGCCGAGCGGATTACAAATCTCAAAATCATCCACGTACAAATTAAGTAACACTCTCAATTGGCCTCCTGATAAAAAGCTGTTTTCTTTAAAGAACAAACCATCTCGGTAAGACCTGTATATCACTTCTGTTCCTTTTTCCTCTGATGTGAGACTACTGTCTAATACTTTATTAAGAATATGACAGTCTGCGAAAAGCTGGTGCAGAACTTTTAATACTGGAACATATTGCAGTGTTCTTTTGCCTTTTTCATCCAATATATATTCTATGGGCTCTACAACTTTGAAACTGTTCTTGTAGTATTTTTTGCGCTTAAACGATGTTGCCAAAGGACAGCCTTTACCAATTGACTTGCATATGGGGTTAGATACACAGAGAGTGGATGCAAGTTCTTTAATGAAAGTTTGATCAACTTGCAGGCTGTAACTACTGAGTGTGTCTTGTATCACATCTGTTGTACTACACAGGGATGCTGTACTCAACAAGTACTGAAGTTCTTCCAGCAATTCATCAATTGCAGCACTTGGCACATGAAAAATATTTTCTAGTTTTAATAATAATGCTGCAAGTTTTTGTTCAATTATATCTGTCTGATCCTTTGTTGTATTCAAATCAACATCAGACTGGCTGTCGTCACAGCATTCCTCATTGTCTGAACCACCAGGCTCTGCAGTTTCAGTCACAGAAAGTCCATGGACTACACCATCCTTAAAATCTACGAATGAATGCAAGCTGTGCTTCCGACTTTTGTGAGACTTGAATGTACTATATACATTGGTTTTGTATTCACAGCCTTTAAACATACAATTGACTGTCTCATTGTTTTTTAGATGATGGTTTACATGTACAAAATAATCACGCTCAGTTCCAAGTTCACTAAAGCCACACAGTTGGCAGGAAAATGTAAATTTGTCAGAGTGCTTTAAGGCATTGCTATGACTCCTTGACAGGTGTGTCAAAAGTGAATTCCAAGTCTTAAAGATGCATGGACAATCTGGATGTATACACTTAATATGATGGCCACGCCCAAAATGACTATGTCTTTCTCTGTAATGTTTAAGAAGTTCTGAGCGTCTAGACACTTCAGCACCACAGTCTTTACATTGCCACATAAACTAGACAAACAAATACATAAAAGTGGAGAAGAAAAAAAGACAGATAATCAAACATTACTTTAAGTGTTTTACGGTCACTGCGTCACCAAAAACCTTACATCCAGAGAAAAAAAATACTTTGTAAGTTTATAACTTGTACCTTGAAAATACTTAATGTGAGAGAATGTAATATTAAAATCCTTTTCCCCAAAAGAGAGTAAGGCTGTTCAAACATGCTAATATGTTACTGTCCCATAGGAAAAGCAATGACATAGAATCATAAAGTACAGGCACTTAAAACCACTACATGTGTATGGGAAATCATGAGTACACCTTATTGGCAACCTGCTGATGATTTTATGAACACTTTTAAAAGGCACAGCATTCTTAGTTTGACCCATCCTTTGCTAATGACCATGGTGAGACCTTGAGAGACATGCCACACACTTACACACACACCTAAATTTGATTATATTCCCTTGGCACAATTGACAGTTTTATTGATGACATTATTGTTAAATTTAAACTGATCATTGCATGACTTCCAAGATTAACATGGCAGTAAGGAATCTATTTGTTAAATGTACTTACCTAAAGAATATAAAGGTCCGAAGCGTGGTTGAAAATCAGATGTGATAAACCTGCCAAGTATAAACACAATATAAAAACATGTTATCAACATTGTGTCTGCAAAGAAATGTTAAGCTTATTACTGAGTACAAAATCATGAGTGAAAAAGTGCCTCAGCACGACTGAAATATGCATCAGATGACAGATTAGAGTTAGGCAAAGAAAAGAGATGCTATGTTATTTATTCAATACTAGATTACTTTCTATGTGCTATACTTCTTATAAATGATTATGGATCACTTCACAGCATTCAGATATTGCATAAATTATTAAATTAAAAAATAAACATTTAACTTATTAACATTTTAATGATGAATTTAAAGAAATTCATGGATAGTAAATATAGTAAATAAAGTCCCATGTTCAAAAAATATCATGCTGTTGGAACTGCAGTTGTTTCATTCTTTCTGGAGAACATATTTACTGTACAATAAGCAGAATCTCACAAGACGTTAATTTAAAATTAAGCCTTAAGTTATTTTTTTTGTATAGTTAATAAATGTCATGTCCCCTGCTGCATGGCATGTCTGACTAAACACAGTATCACCATAATAAAACTTTAGCATAAAACTTCAGCATGCCAGTATTAACAGGAGCTAGCCAGACGCCGTTGTTTTTAAAAACATTGATCATGTAAAACGAGTCTGCCTCAGTGGTAAACCGACGATAAATGCAGAAACATAGAAAGAGTGAGCCGCGGGACCGGACAGCATGTGAGTCGGACGTAGTTCGTTGAGAGACCGACGTGGAGGAGGTAACGGCCCCGCACACACACACACACCTGCTGCCTGTGCTGGTCGCCACACACAACAAGGTGCGTATGGTGGACCGCAGCCTTAGCCTAGCCTCTGCCTTCGCCGCCTCCTCCTCCTCGGCGGCCGCCGCCCTACACACACAAGTCCCTTAAGCGAATCTAAGTCCAACCGAGTCGACTCAAGTTAAACTTAACTCACCTTTTCTGATACCCCACCCGGAGCCGAGTTAATTTGTGTTTAGCCACATGAACAATCTAATATCAGGAGCATTAACAAGCTAACACATCCTCACATGGCTAGCTTAACCACCCGAATTACATAGGCCCATAGCTGTAACTACTTGAGTATATAATCATTTGAATAAAGTAAATAGGGCTTACACCATGGTGAAAGTTAAACTACGACATACCATATTATTACTTACCCAAACCATTCGGAATTCAGCCTGTGATGAGAGCAACGTGCACATGTAGGGTGTCCAGACTCCAGAGTGAGTAACTGACCTGCAACCCAAAATCCTAAAAAGGCGGTATGTTCTTGCGCATGCGCGAAGTTCAAAATCCAAACCGGATGGTATGCGATGTTTGGTTGGTCTTAATTTTCTCGAGCTACATTTAATTAAATAAAATACGATAGTCATATTTTTGACAATATAAGTTGAAATTTCTTATATTTTATAAGCAGAGTTAAATAACACAACTATTTCTATTAAAATATGCTTAATTAATATAAGTAACATTTACTAGGGGTCAAAATCACTTTTTTCAGTGTGGGTGTGCTCACCACAGGTGGAAGCATTTAGGTCAATTACTAAAGCATAAGTACTAATATCAACCCTACCTTAAAAATACTCCACTACAAGTAAAAACTCTGCATTCTTAAAAAGGTTAAACAAAATAAAAGTATGTAAGTATAATATACATATAATAATTGTCCAAGTCCCTGTTGATTTTATGTATTTTTATAGGCTTACATTGTCCTTTTCGGACAAGTGAGTTTGGCTGGCAAGAACAACATTTCTGCTACTTGCCTAAAGGGCAAGTGGCTAAAAAAAACTTAATGTCAAGCCCTGTTAGCCAGCTGCACTCCTCCTAAGTGAGATTTCTTACATTTGGGGTCTGTTCAGAAACCAGTGTCTGAGGCCCATCTTGCTACAGTCTATGTTTATCACTCCAAAATAATTAATTTTGACATCAGTGAAGAATACTCTCTTAAGTCCTCAGTCTCTTCTACTTAGTGGTTGGCAACAAAGAAGAAGAAAACTCTCATTAGAGGAGAGTCAATCATCTCTTCAGAATCCAGCACTCAATCAATGCAGCCTCACTCGCTGCTGTATGAAAGAACATTTTTGCATTTTCCTTTTAGTCTTGATGTTGTTACCAGTGATTATTAGTAACAGTGGAAACTGATGACATTAACTGAAGCATCGCAATTAGTGGAAACGAGAAGCCTTTATCCTCTGCAGCCCATTTATCATTTAGACTGATTTATTTTTTACATAAAAAGTACCTGCTGGAGCTTTTAACGGAAAAGAATAATGCATCAGGAATGGATTCAAAATTAAATTTAGTTAAATTTCCTTGATGGTCCTCTGCCCTTTTTGCCTTGTCTCATCTGTCTCTTGCTCCATCTCCATCTAATGCAATCCATCTATCACTTCAGCTCTTAATGAGGACAATGCTGTGACAGAGCTGTTCACATATGGTGGTCTGACTTGTAAAGCTGCAGTTTTTGACCTTTAGTTCTTGTCTTTCTGTCAAGATTTTTGTCCTATTTATATAATATTATGCCATTACCAAAGTCTAATCAATTTCATGTTGAGCTAGTAGTTAGCAAGGCTGATGTCACCCATCCTCAAGTGATGAGGATGGGTGACATACTGTATATGACACCACTCTTAATTGTTTAGCTCTGAGAGATTACATGACCATGCACAAGATCCAGAGAGACATCTTTAATAAATGTACGTGTTTTGATGGTCCAACAATGATGATTTCAGCCTTATCTGTGCTTGCATTAAATTTCAAACTGGCAAGTGTGAAGATTTGACAGACTGATGGATTTACTGGGTTGAATTTGCATGTATAGCTGAGCATAGTCATAAAAATGGAACCTATAATTACAAATCATTTCACTTAATGGTAACGTACAGAAGAGAGGAAGACCCAGGATAGAGCCTTGAGGTACACCCGATGTGATGAAGAGCAAATGAAGAACAAATCAGAATGAAACCATGCCAAACATTTGCATGGATGCATATTTGATAATGGAGGCAGTGTCATAACTGGCCATGATTAACAATATCAAATACTACACTGACATCTAGCAGCAATATAGAGGTTTAGTCAGAGTCAAAATGTGGATTCTGTTATAAATTTGTCAACTTTATTTCAGCCAAATCTGTTTTCTGATTAAACTGGTCTGATTAAAGGTCTAGTGTGTAAGATTTTGCAGAATTAATTGACAGAATACGGCAGAAATTGTTTTCATAAGTATGTTTTCATTATTGTATAATCACCCCTAAATGAGAACTGTGACATTTTTGTGACTTTAGAATAAGGTCTTTATATCTACAGAGGGAACAAGTCCTCTTCCACTTCCAAGCCACTGTAGGTTCTCCTCGCCAAACAGAAAATATACCTGCGTTTCGCTTCGTCATCTCATCAGCTCTTCTGATTGGTCTTCATAGAGAACACCAATCAAACTTAGAACTTTAAAATGAATATTTTATATTTTAATTGGTGGTTTATCAATTCAGAGCACCATTAGCAAATAACTAACTTAAATGGGTACATTTAACATTAAATGCAGCAAAAAAACAGCAGAGAAACATTACAAATGCACCTCATCTTGTCTAAAGCTTTAGACTCTCAAGGCCAGTTAATCTAAATTTCAAATGGTCTCAGAGGGAGAAAACCACTTTTGCCCACAGAGCTGGTTTATACAGCAGAGTTTGACCTGAATAACTATACTAACAAGCTTCTCAATGCATCTGCCTCAGCCCTTGTGGGTCATTATTTTACTTCCTGGCAAAGGTGTCGAGCAGCAGAGGAATATTTCTAACGAGACGGCACAGTGGAGGGGGTTGTGCAGGATTTTGAGGCTGGTGAAATATATTAAATCAGTGAATATGTACTGAATGAATGAATCCATAACCATTCCCTCTCCTGGATTTCTTATGGACGGTTTCTGTCGTCACGGTCGTCCCTGAACGAACCGAGCCCCGCTCATATCTGTCTGTGCTCTCAGAAGAAAAGGTGATGAGGACGTTTGTTTCTGAATGCTGGCAGAGGGCAGGGACACTCGAGGAGAATACTGATGAATGTGAAGCACATCCTGAGTTTTATTACTGGGCTCAGGGCTGGTTATGATAAATCACCGCTTCCTACTGATGCTTCACACTGCTTCATGGCCATGTAATAGAGTTAACCTGCGATAAAACACCTTCAGACCTCACACAGCACAGCAGTGGAGCAGATCGACTGCTGAGACCACTGAAATAGTTTTGAATATTTTAAAGGAAATTAGGAGAAAAACTGAATTTCTAAACAGTGGCTGACTAGTAAAAGTGTGTATTTTTCCTCCAGCTTAGCCTGTGTTTTTGTGTCTATAAGGATGCATCCTACCTGCTCTTGAACTTGGACATTTTGGTCAAAGGCCTGTTTGAGGTTTAAGTTATGGCTTTAGGATTAAGGTTTAGGTTAGTAGGGCTATTCTCAATACCAATTTTGGGGCCTGGAAGCTTCAGTGACATTTATCTGCCGATATTCAAAGCTTCAACAGGGGTGACAACACAAGCTATCCTGAGAGACGAGGACAGGAGGAGAGACATCAGCCACTGTCTATTCTCCAATGTCTCAAAAGTCAACTTGATGCGCGAGCGACTTAAGCAATAGTGAGCATGCAAGTTTATTTATGTAACATCACTCAGACACAAGGTAATTCAAAGTGCTTTACAGGAGTATAGAAATAAATCAAAGGGGATGATTAAAACTGCATTTAAAAGACAATAAAAGCAAAAAGCCAAAGCAAACAAATAAATAGTAATAATACTATAACAAGAAGTTATTTATCAATAACTCAATCAATATCAGTGGACAATAATGTTTTATACCCCAATTTAAATGAGCTGATTGTTTCAGCAGACCTTAAATATTCAGGAAGTTTGAAAAAACCTGTTCCAGATGACCTGAGGGGTCTTGGCGCTCCAAGTAAATCAGAGATGAATTTGCTTTAGTGCTTTATAGACAAGTAATTGGATTTTAAATTCTGTCCTTTGACACACAGAAAGCCAGTGCAGTGATTTAAAAACTGGTGTAAATGTGCTCCACTTTCTTGGTGTTCCTGAGGACGTTGGCAGCAGCATTCTGGACAAGCTTAGGCCAGCTGATTGATTTTTTTACTCAGACCTGTGAAGACACCATTACATTAGTCCAGCCTACTAAAAATAAACTCATGGAGAGAGAACACGGGACCACATTTGTGGATGTGTAGCAGAAATGCTCCCTCACGAGGACGGTTTCCCCTCTCAGATACTTTTCTGTGCACTCGTATCACATGTACGTCCCTGGTTTTTTATGTGCACAGGTTTTGAGACTAATTACATGCCACTGAGGACATAAATTTCTCACTCTTTATCTGTCTTGCCTCTTTCACCTCTTTCTCAGCATTCAGCATCTCCTTCCTCTCTTCAAAACACAAGACAAACAAAATACAATATTTATATATTTATTTGAACTATGCACCACTTTGAAGCATTTGGGTCAGCCCTATAAGTTAGGCTGCATTATTGTACATTATTGGTATTGTTTCTGTTATTGTTCAGTTATGATGAAAAATCAACTAAAGGCCAGGTTATGCTTTAAAATAACTTTATATGATGTGTTGGCCAACCTTGTCAGAAATCAAAAGTGTTCACAGTTGTTCACAGTTGTTCTGACCTGCCACACTGAGTGAAAAGCTGGTCGTCATAGAGACAGGGAGATGCTCTGATCACTACATAAAATGTCCTTCCTTAAGGAATCAAGGTTTGGCATGTAGGTGTTATGATTAGGGTCAGGGGTGGAGAAAGTATTTACAACCTTAAAATTACTATTAACACTCTGTAGAAATACTCCGGTTATAGTCCTGCATTGACGGTGTGTCATGTGACTTAAGTAAAAGTATGCAAGTATTATCATGAAAATGTACTTGGTGTTGAAACAAAGTGGTGGGCAGGTAGAGTCAGTTAGAGGAGAGAGGATAATAATCACTTCTGATAATCTGCCTCTCAGCCCCTGGCAATGAATCAGATCTGTGATGTGCAGACACACACACACACACACACACACACACACACACACACACACACACACACACACACACACCATCTACTGATATTTTCCTATTACCTCCTTCATGTTCTTCTTTTTCACCCCTCAATTTCCCTCCTCATCCTTGCCTCACTTTGCATTTTTGTCTCGGCGATTATGGACTGATCCCTGCTTGTGTATCTTTGTGTGTGTTTTTTTTGTGTGCTCTCAGGTGGTCCAGCCTCAGGGAAATCTGTGCAGTGTGAGCGGATGGAGGAGAGGTTCGGCCTGCGTTGTGTCACTCTGGGTGAGCTGCTGTGTACCGAGCTGCAGTCTAACAGCGACAGAGGGCGTCACCTGAGGGACGTCCTGGAGAGAGGAGAGCAGCTGCCTGAGGTCAGTGTGCTATTTCCACTCTGCGCTCAAAGAATATGATTATAGAGCTGCAAGGTGGGAGAGGCTGCCGGTGCTGCTGGAAGTGTTTTCCCCCTTCGATATTCCCATTTCAGATATCTTTTTTAAAAATGATCCTTTATTGAAAACAGTAAAAAGTGACATCCCCTCCAATACACACACAGAATAAGCTGGTCATATTGTGGGTAGTCGTCCAATGGCGCCCCCCGGCAACGTTTTTTTCTGGAAGTTAAAAGAAATCACCTGCAATCAAATGTCGATTGCAATTGATTCAAATTTCGAATATTTCTTGCAGTCTTTAATATTATTAAACACAGGAGCACTGGTATCTGATAGTATCCTAGTAGTATCTGATAGGTTTATGCCATGGCCACCAGTTTTAATCTTTTTTAACTCTGATTCTAGGAAATCAGATCTTTTCCGTCACTTCACAGCTCTAAATACTACAATACTCAAGTTGGTGTTGCTATGGAGAAAAGATAGTTGAGATGTAAATCAGAGTGGCAGTAAGTTAAAAACTCTTTGTTGTTGCATTTATTTCTGAATTCATCCAAAATTGATCCAGAATCCAAAAGTCAACGTACAACAAGCTCTCTGAGGGCCCCATTTTACAGCGATCTAAAGCAAGACCTGCCTAGGGTCTATGAAAATATTGTGTGCCTCTCAGCTCATTTTTTAAGTTTTAAATTTATTACTGGAATAAGAAATCAATGTTTGTATGCTTTATAATAAATAGTACATTTCACCAATAATTTCTCTGTTTTTATTGCAGTCTTTGTGGTTTCTCTGGAATTTATACAAGAACATTATGGAGGATATTGCACAGTGATTACAATTTGGCTGAACATGAAATCAAAGAATAAAGATGTCACAGAACCACCCCAACTGTTTGATTGACAGGTGATCTCTGGGAGGAGGATCAGTGCAACAACATGACCGCAGAGAGCACTATGCAGCAGTCTGAGCCAACAAAATAATACCTTTAAAAAAAAGATCTTACAGATTATTTCATAAAGACAGACAGCTGAAGACGGAGTTCAGTTTGGAAATTCAGACAGACAAATCCATGCTGTCACTGAAAAATCAGCTCCCAGGCTGAGGAAATACTGATAGACTATATAACATGTTTTCGTGTCAAGCGCCTAATGAAATAAATAAAAGAGGGAAGGCTGCAGCTGAATTATTATACAGTCAAGAGGGCTCAAAATGGCTTTCACAGAGACTGCACATCTATACTCACTGTACCAGACAGAGCTGGCATGGCTGTCTAAGCATATATTGGAGCTGGAAGCGGCTCCAGCAATTTACTGACAGTGTGTAAACCAGATAAATCTTTCTACGACTGCAAATATTCTCAGAGGAAAGCACATTTTCTGAAAAGACATAAACATGTTCATCAGGGTAGAAAGTCGACTTTAGCCAGCAGCCAAATGTGACTTCAGTCCAGCATGCTAGTGTTCAAGACGCTAATGTGATTCCATACAGTTTGACATGTCTCTGTAATATTGTAGTTAATATAAGTTTAATACTTAAATTATCCACAAAGGACTGAGGTAGTCATTCATTATTAAAGATCCACTCAGTCTAGGCATGGGAATTGATAAGCTTTTATCCATGCTTATGTAATTATGAATTATTATTATTATTATTAT
>JAJHUR010083389.1:0-10432 GCA_027495735.1 Lutjanus campechanus | reverse complement strand
GAATTACACTACCTACGTTAACTTATGTAACTTATGTTACATACTGTATGTTAATTACGTAAGTTCTTAGGTATGTTTTAAGAAACGTACATTTTTTACCGATATTAACTTTTGTAAGTATTGTTGTGTATGTTTTAAGTTACTTAAGTTTTTTTACAGTGTGTATGTGACTTATGTCACATGACTATGTGACTTATGTCACATGACTTACTTCACCTCCATTATGTAACATATGTAATGTACTTATTTTAACATAAACTAGGATCTTTTCTTAAACCGTAATGGTACAGCTGTCGCTGGTAGGCTACTGTCCATTAGTCATGTCGTTTTGGACGTCTTTGGCAATAGACCCATTCTGTTGTTTAGGTATGAGGATGTGTTGGCTATATGGCCATAACAAGTGCTTCATATGTATTTTTTCCATTTTGCGAACATAACTCCAGTGATTGCGTGTTGGGTTACAAGCACTGCCAAATTGCGGGTGATCTAAACATAATGCATCCTGTATAGACACAGACAGAGCAGTGAAGCCGCTTTTGCTACACAGTTTGTGTACACATCGTATAAGCCGGTGTGTTTCTAACCCAAAAACTGAGCTTTTCAAAAGTGGTCTCCTGGGTGGATACGTCTGACACCAGTGTTGTGTTTTACATCACTGTGTCCTGAAAGTTCTGTTTACCCTGTCTGCAGTAAGACAAGTTACTTGCAGTAAAGTTAAGGCCTTTCATTGCCTCCAAGTCTCTATGATTGGCAATTTTTAATGTAAACATAGCTGATTAATCAATATGCGTGTCATTAAGATGTATTTATGCTGATTCTGTAAGACAACTTCATCATCATGAAATTGGTTTGATCAGTGTCTCAGCAGGAGTTACTAGCTGTCTGGTTAATTGGTAGCTTTCATATGAAAACAGACAGATAAACTGAGCAAACTGATTAATAAATTGTGCTCATGGATTAATAATCTGTAAGGGGAAAGAACATTTGCTTTGAGTGGTCAATCAGGTTGTGTTTAGAGGAACATAGGACTTCTGATATGGACCTTTGACCGACAGAGTAAAAGGGGTAAACGGTTAGACAGTGGTAATGTAATGTAGCCTAGTGCTTAGTGAAAGCAACACAAAGCTGAGTGTAACTTAGATATATATTTTATGTGACTTTTAACTTGTGCTATTAATCAAAGAGGAATTGCACAGTGGCTAACATGCTGTGACTGGGTTGTTTTCAGTCTATTAAGTACAGCATATGGAACATAGTATGTTCAGTAATCTTCTGACAACAGTTAATAGTCTGGGCTTTCATTTAGCTTGTATGGCTGCTGAATGACAAACTCTCCAAAAGTCCTGACTTTTATTCTGATCTCTATTTATATTTTTGAAGCCTTACTACAAAATGTCCCCCAAAATGTGCATTCATTTTAGAAATCCATTTGCATAAATAGCCATCCTAAACCTAACGAAGTAGTCTTGTTGCCTAAGCTGGCCCAAACTGTGACTGAAAACTGAATTTAAAAAAAAAAAAAACTGTTTCACACAGTGCCCCAGTCTCCAGAATGGAAGTCCTATATTTCGGCAGAATGGGTGTAAATAGCTCTATAGCCGCTGTGCAACTATTCTCACGCAGGTGCACACTATGTTTAAATATAAACAATGCTATTTGCAACCAGGGTGGAATAGCCAATGTGACTTTTTGCATCTGGGTATATAAAGCATGGCAGAGACAAGCACCCAGGTGTCCATAGCCAACAATGCTATTTGCACCTGAGGTGTAGATAGACAGTGTGGCTGACTTCACTGACTTCTAGTTTCACACAGGACCTGAACCCCAGTCTCCAGAATGAAAATGCTTTGTTTTGGAGGGAGGGAGGGATGTAAATAGCAGGATAGCTGCTGTGTGACTATTCTCACCAAGGTGCAAATAGGCAATCTGGTTTAAAATTTTAAAGGCAGGTGCCACTAATGCTATTTGCACCCAGGGTGGAGTAGCCAATGTGACTATTTGCACCTGGGAATATATAGCATGGCAGAGACATGCACCCAGGTGTACACAACCAACCAAGCTATTTGCACCTGAGGTGTAAGTAGACAGTGTGGCTGACTTCACTGACTTCTAGTTTCACACAGGACTTGGACCTCAGTCTCCTGAATGAAAGTCCTATGTTTCGGAGGGACAGGTGTAAAAAGCTGGATAGCTGCCATGTGACTCTTCTCACCCAGGTGCATTTTTAAATTTTAAAGACAGGTGTCCAAAGTCAACAATGCTATTTGCACCTGCACTCATATTGGACTCAAACCTTAGTCTCACATAGGAGAGCCTCATTGTAGACCCATTCATCCATCACCACCTTGATACAGAGACTTTATCAGTCTTTATAGCAGGGTGTAAATAGCCAAGCAGCTGACGTGCGAGTACTCTCACCTGGGTGCAAATAGCCACTCCAACATTTTTAGCTGAGCTGGCTTAGTATGGACATAGTCCCTGATGGCTACAAATCTGTTTGTTGGTCTGTAGTCTGGAAAGGCGATCACTTCCAAGTCCCCAAAATAAAGGAATAGCACAACAAAGTCCGTCAAAGAATTTAAACAGAAAAGAGAACTTATGAGACATCCTTTCAAACAGTGTCAGATCAAATGCAACATAGGATTATCTCCAGCTCTTTAGTGTCACATTGCCCATACGCTAACCGTGCACACCATAATTAAATTCACCCAAATCTTCAATTGCAGACAACAAATTAATCCACTTAAGTTGCATACACAAGCATTAGCAACATATTGTATGCATGATATAGCTGCAACACTAACAGTATGTCAACACGCTGTGTGTGTATTGGCCCTGTGATAGAAGTCAAACTAAGTAGTTGCAAGTGGAATAAACACATGATATCCAGCGAGGATTAAGATGAAAGCATAAACATTACATCAGCTTGTGTGTATTTTTTGTGACGTGTGTGACTTCTGTTGGCAGTTGTACACTCTTGATTCCTCTCAGATGTCAACATCAGCTATGTGAGATTACACAAAGCTTCACAGCAGCAGCAGCAAATGAACAAGCAGTCTTCCATAAATGCAGACATAGGTGATAAATTCTCAGCAGAAAAGACCTCTTGGACATCCTTAGCTTAGCCATCTTAAACAAAAAAAAGAGAAATAAAAAAAAAAGTCAGATGTGTCAGAGTGATATCACCTGGGTGAAAATATTATCCCAAATCCTTTATATCTTAAGCCTTTCATACTGATTGATTGATTGGTTGAGCTCACCCAGCACATAACAGCCCTCTCCAGCACTGCTCTGGACGTGTACACGTGGAAGGATTTTGGATAGGATTTGATCCCAGGCGTGCATATTGTATACACTTCTCTTGTAGCGAGGAGCTGAACACCACCGATCAGACCAGCCAAAAGTAGAACCATAGTGAGTCGATGATGTACGGGAATGTCTCAGTTTCAATTTACTAGAAGACGTATGCTTTTGAATGCTCTGAATATTTTAAATGTAAACTCTTTTTCTACTGCCTGCTATGTTAAAGCTATAAATAGTATGCATATGATCAATCTTTTTTACTGGACAGAAAAAAAACATGATTTTCATTAAAAACAGCTTTTGTCTATGAAACACCTTTGAGTGACTTCTGTTGTGTTTGTTGTCAATTTCATTTTCATTCTACTAGAAAACTTCCATCAGGAAACTGAAAGGACATGGCCATGGACAGATAGCGAGAGTAGAGCTGTCTTCTTCAGAAGCTAAAAGCAACCATCTGTTCTTATCTTTGGGTCACAGATGAATTATTTCAGTACTTTGAGGCATCAAACGTTCTTTTTCTTCTGATTTCAATGCAAACGATCCATCCTGCCCATTTTCTCTCTGTGCGCCAATAACAGTCGAGCAAGCTTGAGAACTGAAGCTCTGTGAACTTTGTCCTTTCCTGTTTCCTGTACTTAGAGATGCTTTATGCAAGGCTCATCGAAAAGAAGAAAACCTAATTTTGAAGAAAATTACATGATGTTGTTTGGAGACCTGTAAAAACGACTGATTTAGTTAACTAATGCTAGCAAAATGCTAGCTAAGCAGCTGGCTAACAAAAGATAGCTAGCTAGGTAGCTAGTGTTTTGCAAAAAATTAGCTATCAGATGTAACCAGCTAGCTACCAATTGATGTAACATTAGCTATCAGATGTAACCAGCTAGTTATGTTGATTAACTAGTTAGTAAGCTAGTGTTTTGCGAATGTTAGCTATCAGATGTAACAGCTAGTTAACAACTGATGTAGAGTAGCTAGCTAGTTAAACTGTGACTATATCCCTTTTACTGCCAATATGCACAAAACTTCAGCATAAAAGGGATATTGCTTTAACAGGTCCCTCACCAACATCTTTTAATGATCTTCAAAATTTGGGTTTCTTTTCAACACAGATGGGTAGCTAGCACATAGCATATCTAAGGAAACAGGAAAGGACAAAGTTGACCGAGGTTCAGCTGGGTACCAAACTGTCTCAAATTGTTATTGTTAAGTACAGAGCGACAACAGGCAGTACTGTACAGGTCAGTTATTTCATTATCATGAGATAAATGTAGAGGGGGTTTTTTGTCAACAGTGCACTTAGGGCAACATTTTATGGATTACATCCATGTACTGTAGAAGTAATAGAATATGATCAGTGTGGTGTCAGAAATTAGAGGCAGTGAAATGGCCTGACTGAGCTATTCTCATTTTGAAAAGTGTGGAAATGGGACTTGACAGGTAATACGGTCCTCTGTCCCTTTCTGCAGTGAAGAGTCATATATTCAGGCCAGTACAGAAGTAGTTCTGTTAGGCTATAACACCCATCCAAAGTTTCAACACCCAGATGGCACATTTACCAAGCATAGAATGTGTCAACATTGCACTCTGAAGTGTGCCAACCTACAGCTTGGAGGTATTTACATACAAAGCTAACCCCACACAGATAGAAAGTGATATGAGTCCTCACATTGAACTGTTAGGACACAAAAATGTCAAAGGCAGTGTCATGTAACTGTAATGTAATCACTGAATGGCAACACTTTATAATTTCATTTACAGCTCTTTGAAATTGTCAGCAATCAACCATCCTAAATCCCGCCCCTTTTCACTGTGTGCTCCAATAACAATTGAGCAGCCTTCATACCTGGCAGAATCTTCCTCCTTTCCTGTTTCCTGTTCTTTGATATGCTACGTGCTAGCTCCTTGTCTGTGTTGACAAGAAAGCCAAATTTTGAAGATGGTTAAAACATGTTGTTGGGGCACCTGTAAAAGCAACATATATAGTCACATAAAGTTGGCTAGCAAAACATTAGCCAACTAGATAGCTAATCTAGATCAGACATTAGCTAGTTACATCTGATAACTCATGTTAGCAAACCCTAACAAATTACCCTGCTAATCTACATCAATTGTTAGCTAGTCTCGCATAGCCAGACCTCTCTCCACAGCGTTCAGTGCTGGAGAAAGGTCTGGCTCCAGGCATACTCTTTCTGCTATTCTGCCTTGTTTGCATTTCTTTAAACCAATCATGAATGTCTTGGGCGGTGCTAAGCCCAGGAGCGGCGGTGGTACAGCGACGGTGCTGCTGTAAAATAATGTTGAGGGGGAACCTGTTTTGGTGGAACATATGCACATCTGGAGGCGAGCTCTGGCATTAAAATGATTACATCACAGCAAAAGGAAAGGTAACAGCAGTTAGCTTGTTTATGTTCACACCATTAGCCTCCCAGGCGCTAATTTGCTGTTTTCAGTTTGCTGCTTGAGGCAATGGCAGGACAATTGTTAGCTAGCTAGTTAGCAAGCATTTTCTAATATTAGATAACTTAAAATGTGACTGTCACTTTTACTGGTCCCCCAGCAACATATTTTATTTTTTAAATTTATTTATTTTATTTTCAACATAGTAAAACCTAGCACAGAGCTATGTAGGCAGGAAAAAGGCAAGGAGAAAGTTGACTGGGTTCGCCCAGTACGAAGCTAGCTCAACTGTTACTGGAACACAGAGCAAAAAGAGGCAGTGTAATCCTGTGGGGGGCCAGAATCTGTTGTGCTTTCACCCCTGCTGCCTCGACAGCCTCAACATTTTTTCCCTAATATCGGTCTGAACATGTCCAAAACCATCTTTGGGTTATCTCGGTTGAATTTTTATATTTTCCCACTCTTTTGACAGTGTCATGCTCAAGGTCAGCCTCTGTGTTTTGAGGCTCTGTGTGCAGCTGTTTTTCCTATTTTCACACCACTTATGGCAATCACCAGATTGCCAGTGTGTGTCTGTGTTTTATAGCTTTTATCCTTCTGTTGCAGCCTTCATGAGACACAAGTCTAGTAAAGCTGACAGAGTAGTCAAGAGTTTACACTTCCAATAACTGATGCAATCTGACTGACCAACGCATTTTACTGTAGACAACAACTGCCAGACTTTGCAAACCAGCCTCCATTATCTAATTAATCACAAAGTCACA
This sequence comes from Lutjanus campechanus, assembly GCA_027495735.1. Classification (NCBI taxonomy): domain Eukaryota; kingdom Metazoa; phylum Chordata; class Actinopteri; order Lutjaniformes; family Lutjanidae; genus Lutjanus; species Lutjanus campechanus. The sequence continues at coordinate 3,968 of JAJHUR010083389.1, read as the reverse complement.
AGGAAATAAAGTTTGACATCTCAGGATAACTGAAGTGAAGCAAAAACTACCATCAAGAGCTGCTCATGACTTCCCCATTCAACAAATTACATCCATCAAAGTGTCCTTTAGCAAATTAACTGACTGCTCCAGTGGTGCTGCTCTTTGACAAATGGAAGAAAACGAAGGTTTTACTGGGCAGCTTCCATGTGCGGAAGCGTCAGATGATTAAAGTGGGAAGTTGGACGAAGCTGAAACGGATCTCGTGCACTCAGCAAGCCTCCCTGGACAAATCAAGGTTAAAAGCATGCATGGTGTCAGGCTGCGTAAGGATAAACATATGCTAACATGCTAACATGGTACACTACAGAGTAATGGAAGGAAAACATTAAAACATTTGTTTGATCCATGCATGTTTTGAAGAGCACCTCCTTAACTGCAGTAGCCCGTATCTGCCAGAAAAATATGAAAAAGTTTATGAAAAGTTGGACATGATGAAAATGAAGAAAATCACAGTGAGTTTAAACTATAAAATTCCAAAAATTTACCCTTTAAATTTAATTAAACTTACGAGTGAAAAAAGTTTATTACTTTGTAATTTTAATAATAATATAAGTTAACCCTACTACATGTAGGCTTTGTGTCTAGGGTTCTCTCTCAAATTAAAACAATAACAAAAGGTAAAGCAGAAGTTATAGCAACTAGCTAGCGACAGCTAGCAGGAAACGCACCATTACGTGTAAGTAAATTACGGATTTCTCTGTGTCTCACTCACAACTCGTCATATACTGACAAAATGTCCACCAAGTAGTTTTAGTGTATAAACCTAACCAAACTGCCACCATTTCACATCGTAAATCACATGTTAACAGGCCTTTTCATGTTAATTACATCTTAAAAACAGCTTTCTGACTTAACGTAAATACTATAGCTTCAAAGTCACAGTAGTAAGTCTGTCATTAGGGGTCTTTCTCACATCAAAGCAATAGCAAAAGTCATAGTGGTAGCATGGGATCATGGGAGTTATTGTCTTCATTGTTACACAACGACCACTGCAGGTTAAAATCTATCTGATATAAAGTTACAGCAACTAGCTGCTAGTAGGAAACGCATGTCATCTTGTAAATTAGCTTAGGCTATAAAAACAATGATTCAAATATACCTGTTTTTGAATTACAATTTTGACAAGTTTGTATGAATTCAGGTCAAGTTAAACAAACTTTTGTTTTACAGATATGTCTGATAGTTATTACGTGACCTTAACTAAAGCTGAGCCTTTGTGATATCTTAATAATTGAAGGTTAATCAGTCAGCCACCAGGCTGCTTCAGTCTTCTACCTTCCAAGTGGGTCAGTGAGCCGACACAGCGGCCAGACACTGCTAATATTGAATTACCAGGTATCATTAGGCTTAATGTTGTCTGTAAATAACAAAACCAGTCAACAGACAACTGCTGGGCTAAGATAGGCTGAGTCAGAGGCGACAGTCTGATTGCTGTACTTAAATGTTATGACTGAACTCCAGCAGCAAGCTAACGTTAGCTCTCCTTCAGTAGGAACAATTACCGCTCACTGGAGGCTCGGACATGCTTACTGCTCTGTTTTTGGGATCCTTTCCTTTTCGGTAAGGATGGGGAATCACAGATTGTGATGTATTTCTATATGTTTATTTGTTTTACAACCTGCTACATAGCATAGCAGATTTTCTGCATTTTCCTATCTCTCCGATTATAGAAAACCGTGAGTTTTCCTCCAGAAGGGGGCGTGGCCTCGCCAGCTTGGGCTGGATGACGTCTTGCCGGTCTGATGCATCAGATTTAACCATAGACTTAATATAGAATTAGCTTTGCTGCTCAGCCTTGTCTACAATTTTTTTTCCAGTGGCCACTCGCAGTATTGCAGCTGAAATTCCACACCGGCCCAAAAAGCATTTTACCCCATAGGCCACCACTGTAGAAGAAACATCTGTAAAACTGTTGACAGAACACATCGACCTGCAACAACAACAACAACAAAAAAAACAAAACAGTTATGACTCTTTATGATCCATGGAGGTTTTATTTTTGTAAAACTTTCCTCAAAAAAATCTGTGACATCTCTGGGACATAAAGTCTGTGGGCCGAGCGGGAACTCGTGTGCAGGGGCAGGAAGTAAACCTAGAAGCTACAAAAGCACCAGGCAAGTAACTCTCACTGGACTGCATGGGCACCATCATTATCTAGTTCATTATGATATATCTATGGATTGAACTCGCTAACTAATGATTTACGTAGATTAGAAAGCTAGTCGGCTAGCCCCTTTGCTCACATACAGCTATCAGTTGTAACTAGATAACAATCGATGTTGATTAGCTGGCTAGTTAGCTAGTGTTTTGCCAACATTTGCCATCAGATGTAGCTAATGATTGGCTAGATGGGCATTTTGCTCATCTTAGCTAACTTAATATGTGACTATGTTGCTTTTACAGGTACAGGAAACAGCAAAGGACAAATTTAATTGAGGCACCAAGCTTGCTCAACTGAGAAAGGAAGTGAAAAGAGTGAAAAGGGGCGGGACTCAGGAAGGGTCAATTGAGGAAATCTTTTGGAAGGAGACACTTTGAGTGCAATAATACCTTAACTTTTATTTTCCACCTGCCTGCATGTGTGTTTTGGCGTTTTTGACCTGTCGCGAGGCAGAGAGAGGAATGACACTCCCACATCTGCTTCTAAAATGATTACATTACAGGGAAGCTCAACGGCGCTAATTGCAAAAGCCAATCAGATAATGAAAATAGTCCATCTGGCACGGCGAGAGGAAGGTGAAAGAAGCAGTAACAGGGAGACGAGCGGAGTGAGATAGAGAGGAGACAGAGATAGCAGCTGAATCTCTGAATTCTTCTCAATCTGACACTTTTTTTTTTCTCCCCACAACAAACTCCTTCTCACCCTCTCCTGCCTGCTCGCGTCTCTCCAGAAATGAAATATTCATGGAAGGCCTGGATTTTATCTGCTGCTTATCATCCTGCCAGCCTCCCGCTCCGCTACTACCGCTGTGATCGCTACTATAACAGCAGCGAGGCCGCCCGCACCACCGCCGTCACCACCAACACCCACTGCAACTTCACACTGTTTATTAAAGGAGCTCCTGCATATATGCAAGGGGCCAGCTCCAGCTCCAGTCACCCTCCCCTTCTTCTTCTTCTACTTCCCACCCACACAAGAAGACAAGAAGAAGAGGAGCAAAATGGTGAACTGGAGAATGAGGCAGAGGGGCTGCAGATATAAGAAAAATGGGGAGGGAGGAGATAAGGAAATAATAAGTGTGAAGGGGAAGGAAGAGATGGATGGAGGTGGAAGACGGTGCAGCGTGGCGCACTGGGAAGAGCACCTTCATAGGGCAGTTATTATATCTCCTGTACTAGCCGCAAATCTCCTGAAATTACAGCCGCTCGAGAGAGAAAATGCAGAAAAATATTCTATATCAATGAAGGGAAAAATAAGTGCTGACTCTATTTTCAGAGCATGAAAAATGAATTCAGAGATTTGCCATCACTGGTGCTTGTGATGCTGAAGCTGCATCCAGCTCTGGAAGTTTAAATGAAGAGCAATTGCTCCCCCTAGAGGATTTAAAAGTGATTATACTCACAGTCTGATGACACTCTTTTGGAGTGTAATTAATCTGTTAGAGGAAGTGGTTCTGAAGGACATTACTGAGACACTTGAGTGAAAATAATGTGCTTAACTTAACACAGACACTTATTTTGACTCTTGTTCTTGTTTATCCAATAATTATTTATATTCCTATGATTGTGTATTTTGTTTTTTTTATTTAATTATTTTAAGAAAATTTTGAAAATTTTAATTGTAGATGTATTATTATTATTGTCTTAGATTTTGATCATTTTCATATATATTTACAAATTTTACACAAAAAGTTTTAATTCATTGATTTAGATTTTTAACAAAATGTTATAATAGGATTTTAAAAGAAAAAGCTGATAAAAAAAAA